>VYZU01048351.1:0-10082 GCA_013401355.1 Ceyx cyanopectus | reverse complement strand
AAGAGAAGAGAAGAGAAGAGAAGAGAAGAGAAGAGAAGAGAAGAGAAGAGAAGAAGAAGAGAAGAAATAAAGAAGAGAAGAAGAAAGAGAAGAAGAAGAGAAAGAAGAGAAGAAGAAGAGAAGAAGAGGAGAAGAGAAGAAGAGAAGAAGAAGAGAAGAAGAGAAGAAGAGGAGAAGGGTCTGGGGAGACCTAACAGCCACCTTCCAGTACCTGAAAGGAGCTTATAAAAAGACTGGTGAGGGCCTGTCTACAAAGGCCTGTAGTGAAAGGACAAGGGACAGTGGTTTTAAATTAGAAATAGTGGATTTAGATTAGAAATAAGGAAGATGTTTTTTACCATGAGAGTGATGTAGCACTGGAACAGGTTGCCCAGGAATGTGGTTGAGGCCCCATCCATGGAGACACTCAAGGTGGGGCTTAAAGAGGCTCTGAGCAACCTGCTCTAGTTTAAGATGTTTCTGCTCTCAGCAGGAGGGTTGGACTAGGTGACCTCTAGAGGTCCCTTTCAACCCAGACATTTCTATGATTCTATGATCATAAACATGGGAGTTAACACTGCCCTTGATACATTCTTACTCTCCAGAGATACACAGTCTTAAGTATACAATCTGATTCCAGTTTGGTGGACTGGCATGTGCAGGTTTCACTAGATTCCCCCTTAGATAATACATTTATTCTCTGAGCCTTGATATTACTGTCCAGCAGATATCGGTCATTCAGTTGGGGCATGGGAATGGGATATTTGACAGGAGTCAAGCTATACTGTATAAATATCAGAACAAGTCTTGATGAAGTGACCATCGCTTTGCCACCCAAGTCTAAATGCAACATGCCATAGGAAGAGCTGTGGACACAAGCATACCCATTAAAATATAGATGCAAGTTTTTTTATTCTTCTCACTTACAGAAGATAAAGACTTGTTTTCTACTTCTATTTGGATACATTTGAAAAAGTGTTACTCTGGTCAGATCATATAGGTATTTCAAAGATATAGATCACATCAGGATGTGGAAACAGCATTAGGGAAATTCCAAAGATACAGAAATTAAAAATTAAATCTAAAAAATATAGGAAAAAAAAAAACTTAAATAGTTGTCAGGTTTTTTTTTTAAGTGCTGTCAGAAGCACAAGTTTTGAAAAAACTCAGTTTACAAGATGTCACAAATATTGATCCACTTATCCTAATGTCCACAGTATTATCCTGATATTTGCAAGCTGTACTTACTGTTTGGTAATCTTGCTCACTTGTACTCAGATGTGAACTAGATTTGACATCTGTGTTTCAGCATTGCCTCTCTGATTTCATATACTTTTTTTGTTTAAAATTACACTGGGACCTGTTTGAAAATTTTCAATTGTAAGCATATTTCCTCAGAGGTAGATTCATTTTCTTATTTGTTATTCATCTCTGATTGCTCACATATAGGTGAGTACAGTCCTTTATTAAGTAGATGGATTTCCTAGATAATATGTGTAAAAATATTGTGAAAGGTGACATTCAAGATCTTTCTTCATCAATATTTCTCTATGATATTTCTTGATATGAGTGTGTTTCTTCATTATTTTTTACCCAAGGGTCTTTCAGGCAGTCACTGCCCATTACCTTTGGCAGAGCTGGACACTGACCACTGTTGCTTTAGAAACTGCTTGTTAGTCAAATGTTTTAAAATGCAATTCATTTGTTTCCACAGTGTATAAAGAATAACCCATTCAATTTATTTCCCATTTGTGTAAACTTTTGTGTTGGTTTAGATCCCCCCCATTCTTGCCCATGGTCTGTCCACCTAGTTATAGTGACTTTCATCTTTAATGATATGAAATAAAAATGGCTTATTCCAGAGCAAGGGGCAAGAACAGGAATTAGAGGAAGGTAAGGATGTTGTATTCCATTTTATTTTTACGATGGAGTCTTTGATTTCTTTGGGGGTGATTGCTCAATTTATGCTTCTAGAAGGACTGAAATCAAGTGATTACCTTGAAAATGTCTTGACAGATATGGCTGTGCAAAATGCTGTCTCCATCATTCCCTCACACCTATTACCTGTAATTTGTTCACTTCAGAAGCCANAAGAGAAGAGAAGAGAAGAGAAGAGAAGAGAAGAGAAGAGAAGAGAAGAGAAGAAGAAGAGAAGAAATAAAGAAGAGAAGAAGAAAGAGAAGAAGAAGAGAAAGAAGAGAAGAAGAAGAGAAGAAGAGGAGAAGAGAAGAAGAGAAGAAGAAGAGAAGAAGAGAAGAAGAGGAGAAGGGTCTGGGGAGACCTAACAGCCACCTTCCAGTACCTGAAAGGAGCTTATAAAAAGACTGGTGAGGGCCTGTCTACAAAGGCCTGTAGTGAAAGGACAAGGGACAGTGGTTTTAAATTAGAAATAGTGGATTTAGATTAGAAATAAGGAAGATGTTTTTTACCATGAGAGTGATGTAGCACTGGAACAGGTTGCCCAGGAATGTGGTTGAGGCCCCATCCATGGAGACACTCAAGGTGGGGCTTAAAGAGGCTCTGAGCAACCTGCTCTAGTTTAAGATGTTTCTGCTCTCAGCAGGAGGGTTGGACTAGGTGACCTCTAGAGGTCCCTTTCAACCCAGACATTTCTATGATTCTATGATCATAAACATGGGAGTTAACACTGCCCTTGATACATTCTTACTCTCCAGAGATACACAGTCTTAAGTATACAATCTGATTCCAGTTTGGTGGACTGGCATGTGCAGGTTTCACTAGATTCCCCCTTAGATAATACATTTATTCTCTGAGCCTTGATATTACTGTCCAGCAGATATCGGTCATTCAGTTGGGGCATGGGAATGGGATATTTGACAGGAGTCAAGCTATACTGTATAAATATCAGAACAAGTCTTGATGAAGTGACCATCGCTTTGCCACCCAAGTCTAAATGCAACATGCCATAGGAAGAGCTGTGGACACAAGCATACCCATTAAAATATAGATGCAAGTTTTTTTATTCTTCTCACTTACAGAAGATAAAGACTTGTTTTCTACTTCTATTTGGATACATTTGAAAAAGTGTTACTCTGGTCAGATCATATAGGTATTTCAAAGATATAGATCACATCAGGATGTGGAAACAGCATTAGGGAAATTCCAAAGATACAGAAATTAAAAATTAAATCTAAAAAATATAGGAAAAAAAAAAACTTAAATAGTTGTCAGGTTTTTTTTTTAAGTGCTGTCAGAAGCACAAGTTTTGAAAAAACTCAGTTTACAAGATGTCACAAATATTGATCCACTTATCCTAATGTCCACAGTATTATCCTGATATTTGCAAGCTGTACTTACTGTTTGGTAATCTTGCTCACTTGTACTCAGATGTGAACTAGATTTGACATCTGTGTTTCAGCATTGCCTCTCTGATTTCATATACTTTTTTTGTTTAAAATTACACTGGGACCTGTTTGAAAATTTTCAATTGTAAGCATATTTCCTCAGAGGTAGATTCATTTTCTTATTTGTTATTCATCTCTGATTGCTCACATATAGGTGAGTACAGTCCTTTATTAAGTAGATGGATTTCCTAGATAATATGTGTAAAAATATTGTGAAAGGTGACATTCAAGATCTTTCTTCATCAATATTTCTCTATGATATTTCTTGATATGAGTGTGTTTCTTCATTATTTTTTACCCAAGGGTCTTTCAGGCAGTCACTGCCCATTACCTTTGGCAGAGCTGGACACTGACCACTGTTGCTTTAGAAACTGCTTGTTAGTCAAATGTTTTAAAATGCAATTCATTTGTTTCCACAGTGTATAAAGAATAACCCATTCAATTTATTTCCCATTTGTGTAAACTTTTGTGTTGGTTTAGATCCCCCCCATTCTTGCCCATGGTCTGTCCACCTAGTTATAGTGACTTTCATCTTTAATGATATGAAATAAAAATGGCTTATTCCAGAGCAAGGGGCAAGAACAGGAATTAGAGGAAGGTAAGGATGTTGTATTCCATTTTATTTTTACGATGGAGTCTTTGATTTCTTTGGGGGTGATTGCTCAATTTATGCTTCTAGAAGGACTGAAATCAAGTGATTACCTTGAAAATGTCTTGACAGATATGGCTGTGCAAAATGCTGTCTCCATCATTCCCTCACACCTATTACCTGTAATTTGTTCACTTCAGAAGCCAAAAAGGCTATCTTCTGTTTAGATAATTATATTTTTTTTACCTCTGATCTTTTTTCAAGTAGAGACCATAAAATAGACAAAATGAATCTACCAGTAACTGCAGACCTCCACCCTACAAACCTCAATGATACAGAGCAGTGTATATGATACAAGATTTTCTAGTCAGACCCCCCACACACACAAAAGCTAAAATAAGCCACTTAACAACTTCTGAGACATTTTTGAAATCTCTGATAATAGTTTTATTATTTGGTTACAATTAGCATTTTTAATAGCACTTCCTTCTCCTTTTACTGTGACATACTTTCCTTTAAAGCCTTATTATTGCCATCTTATTCTCTCTTCCTGGTTGTGGCACTAATTAGAAGATAGAAGTATTCTTCTTTAATTCAACAACTTGCAAGAAAAAGTTATTTAAAGAGAGACACTTAGCATAGAAAACTCATAAACTTCTACCTAAATAAGCAGTTAGAGAACAGCATATGCAGTTAGATTGCATTGGTGAATGGTGCAGGGTTATAGACCAATCAATACTGTTAATACTGATCGTAATGGACTTTTGTCAAAATTATGCTTTTTCTTAAAGTTAATTTCTGATTTATTTCAATTTCTATTGAGTAATTCTGTAAACCCATTGTCTTTTGCATTTTGTGCCTGCTAATGGAAAGCTACATTCAAGGAGTATTCTGGTTCAAGTATATTAAAACAGACTTTGACATGCTCAATGGAAAATCATATATGATATTTACTTGTGTTGTTATAAACCAAGTAATTTTCATGAACTTCCAAAGTCTGAAGTACTTTAAATTCTAATTTTAATCTCATGCACTTGTACAGTCACACAATGCAGTTGGTTTTGGAAGCTGAACTGTTGAATTAGAAAGCAAATTGAATATTTATTTTTTTTTTTCTATGAAAGTAGCATGAGTTTTTTGACACATGATTTCTGAACACCTTAATAATAATAATAAAAAAAAAAAGTGTTTATAATGTGTTGTTTAAGCTTTCTCATAAGATCTTTGGGACAGAAGCAGTGCTGTTTTTTCATTTTGCACAGTGCTTGGGAGATGGAGCATTTTTCCACATGAGACTGCTGCTGCAATATCAATTGTAGCTGTTCTGTGAAGTAAAAGGGATAGTTTTTAAATAGGTCAGTTTATGCTACTCTTCTGGTGTCTTAAAAACCATTTTGTAGGCCATTTTTTTGTTCACAACACAATACAGTACAAAATGTGGCAACATAATAAAGGAGCTCATATGAAAGACAAAAAAAAATTATAAATAAATAAATCCCTGAGACAACTGAAATAATGAAAGCAAAATATAATTAACTCATTGAAAATATTAAAGATCTACTAAGTTTATGAAGTGTCAATATTTTCCTCCATCGACCACACTAAATGTACATACACTTATGCCACACGTATAGAAAGTGATTTTCTCATTCCAGTTGCTCACGTTTAAAAGAAAATTAAATGTAGTCAGTCTATCTGGGCCTACATCAGTTTAATGCTTGGCCCACTTATTTAGCACTCTTGCATTTTATACACGCACTCATTTACATCTGTTTAGACACCTCTCCCAGTATTAATGTCTAGCATTTCATAATCTGTTTAACAGCATATTTATTTTTTCTGATAAATACATGCTCAGAACACTTTTTTTTTCTGTCCTCACTTAGTGGAAGAAATTAGTTTTATTCAAGTTCCTACATCCATACAGTATTGAGAGAAATAGAGAGTATTACTCTAACTTCAACATACTCCTTTAAAAAATATTCAAATATATTCTCTTTGCAAGACTGCCAGTCGGACATTTTATTGTTCATAAAATCATAGTGTTATAAAATGGCTTAGGCTGGAAGGGACCTCAGAGATCATCTAATCCAATGGGCAGGGACACCTTTCATAGACTAGGTTGCTCAAGGCTTCATCCAACCTGGCCTTGAACACCTCCAGGGAGGGAACATCCACAACCCCTCTGCACAAGCTATTCCAGAGTCTCACCACCCTCGTACTGAAGATTTTTTTCCTAAAATCCAATTTAAACTTATTTTCCCTCAGTGTAAAACCATTTCCCCTCTTCCTATCACCAGACTCTCTTGCAAAAAGTTCCCCTCCAAATTTCCTATAGGTTCTCTTCAGGTATTGGAAGGCAGTTTTAAGGTCCCCCTGGAGTCTTCTCCAGGCTGAACAATCCCAGGTCTCTCAGCCTGTCTTCATAGCAGAAATGCTCCAGCCCCTGGATCACCTTTGTGGCTCTCCTCTGGACTCGTTCCAAAAGATCCATGTCTCTTTTATGATGGGGATATCAGAACTAGAGGAAGTATTTGAGGTGGGGTCTCACAAGAACAAAGTAAAGGGGAAGAGTCACCTCTTAATCTGCTGGTGACACTCCTCTTAGAATCATAGAATGATCTGGCTGGAAGAGACCTTCAAGATCATCAAGTCCAGCCATTAACCCTGCACTGCCAGGGTCCCTAAACCATGTCCCCCAGCACCACGTCTACGCGACTCAAACACCTCCAGGGATGGGGACTCCACCACCTCCCTGGGCAGCCCATTCCAATGCCTAACCACCCTCTCTGTAAAGAAATTCTTCTCTTGATGCATCCTAGGCTATGCTTGGCCTTCTGAGCTGCCTGAGTGCATTGCCAGCTCACGTTGAGCTTCTCATCCATCAACACCCCCAAGTTCTTCTCTTCAGGGCTGCTCTCAACCCACCCTGTACCCATCTGTAATTATGCCTGGGATTGGCCCAGCCCAGATGCAGGACCTTGCACTTTGACTTGTTGAGCTGCATGCAGTTTGCACTGGCCCATTTCTCAAGCCTGTCTAGGTCCCCTCGGGTTGTCATCCCTTCCCTCAAGTAAGTCCACTGCACCACACAACTTGGTGTTGTCAGCAAACTTACTGAGGGTGCACTGAATGGCACTGTCCATATCCCTGACAAAGATACTGAACAGCATTGGACCCAAACAGATCCCTGAGGAATTCCACTTGTCACTGGTCTCCACCTGGACATCAAGCCATTGATCATAGCTCTTTGAGTGAGACCTTCCAGTCAGTTCCTTATGGGTGGTCCATCCATCAAGTCCGTGTGTCTTCATCTTAGAGACAAGAATATCATGTGGGATAGTTTCAAATGCTTTGCACAAGTCCAGGTAGATGACATCAGTTGCTCTTCCCATATCAACCAGAGTTGTAACGGTCATAGAAGACCACCAAATTAGGCACAATTTGCCCTTCAATGAAGCCATGTTGTCTGTCACTGTTCACCTCATTGTATTTCATGTGCCTTAGTACAGACACCAGAAGGATTTGCTGTGTGACTTTACCTGGTACAAATGTGAGGCTGACTGATCTGTAGTTCCCCGAGTTTTCTTTGCTTCCCTTATTAAAAATGGTGGTTATGTTTCCCCTTTTCCTAGCTGTGTGAATTTCACCAGACTGCCATGATTTCTCAAATATGATGGCTAGTGGCCTAGAAAAGTCAGCCACCAGTTCCTTCAGGTGGATGTATCTCACCAGGTCCCATGAACTTGTGCATTTTCAGGTTCTCTGGATGTTCCCAGACCTGATCTGATCCTACCCAGACCCAGCCAATGCCCTCTGGGACTTGGGTGGTGTGGCTCAAGCAGTTACCAGTGAAGACTGAAGAAAAAAATTCATTGAGTACTTATTTTTTTTATCTCTGATATACATGTAGAATCCTTTATCAGTTATTTTTAATGTTCCTGGCTGGGTTTGACTCCATCAGGGCATTCGCTTTTCAAACCTGGTTTGTGGTTTCACAATCTCCTTGTAGTTATCTTAGGTTACCCTTTGTGGATTCCTCTTTTGTGACTGATTTTGGTCAGAAGTTCCTTGTTCATCTATATAGGCCTCCTGGCATCTTTGCCTCATTTCTTCTTTTTAGTGATGCAGTGCCTTTGAGCTTGGAGAAGATGATCCTTGAAAGTCAAACAGCTTTCCTGGGCTCCCAATCCCTGCAGAGTTTTGTCCCATGGTACACCCCAAGGATGTTCCTGAAGAGGCCAAAGTTGGGTCTTCTGAAGTTGAGGATTTGAAACTTTCTGAGTACCCTCTTCTTCACTGCCCTTAGGTTCTTAAACTCCACCATCTTATGGTCATTGCAGCCAAGGCTGCATTGCCCACCAGCTCTTCTTGTTGGTTAGAACAAGATTTAGCATGGCATGTCTCCTTGTTGGCTCCTCTATCACTTGGTGGAGGAAGTTAACATCAATGCATTCCAGGAATCTTCTGGATTGCTTATGTTGTGATGTGTTGTCTCTCCAATGGATATTGGGGTGGTTAAAGTCTCCCATGAAGACCAGGGCTTGTGAACAAGCAGCAACTCCTATCTATCTGTGAAGGGCCTCTTCCACTTGGTCTGTAGTAGACTTCCACTGTAATGTCTCCTTCCCTTCCTTTCATATTGGCCCATAGGCATTCTTGCCTGGACAGCGGTGGACAAATACAGGCACTCCACTGACAACCAGGTCATCTCCAAATTTCAAGATTAAGTAAAGGAAAGGTTCAGTTTGGATTTTCACCTGACTTTTTAACACTGCCACTCTCCATGTTCCCTTCTGTAATCTTTCTTAATATATTCTGATACTATTTAGATTAAAAATGTCATTCACATCTGGATATAGCTAAACCTCCAGTGTCCTTTTCTGCCAATGTTCAGTTATCACAAACACTGCTCGATTGCCTAGGATGACATAGGGATTTCTTACATTACTCAGATTATTGGTAAAATGACCTCTGCTATTACTGGAAGTATCTCTCTCCCTTTGAAATTCTGAGATACAACATAAAGGTTTAGGAATAGTTGAGATCTACAATGCATTCGTAGGTAATTTTTCTCTCTCTTGGGTTATACCAGACATTTTTATGACAGAGTGGAGTTCTTTTGTCCCAGACCAGGACTTCTGGACAGGCGAAGATGTGGGGAATGACAGATATTTCATGACAGTGAGGTGCAATAATCCTGAGACAGTGTTTGCTTGGAAAGATTCCAGATTAGTCTTACTTTTTTAGAGCCTGAGATCATCAAACTTGATACCAGGGCTAAACAGAGCTTCATTCCCTCTCAGACTGTAAGTATGAGTTGTTCTTCTTTTCTGCCAAGAAAGTGACTGCCAGACTGCCCTTTAAACTCCTGCGGCTGGGTAACGTGGCATGAAACTGTTATGTTTCTCTAGCGTGGCCTCCAATGTAGGAGAGGTGTGAGTACCTCTGACTTTCTTCATCTCCTTGCAAGGACAGACACTAGTTCAGAAAGGGGAAATAGGGAAGACAGGTATGAAATCTTGCTCCAAGTGCTCTGTATTTGAAAGGAACTGATGAAAATCTAAGTGGATCTGGGAAGAAGGAGATTAAGGGCCAGTTTTTAAAAGCTGGGTCAGAAGTGATGAGAACATCTACAAGCTCATATATTTTATTACTTCAGTACTGATTTTACTATAAGTGTGGAGGAAAGGGAAGTTTGAAAGGCTTCTAGTCACAGAGCATGTTACTGGTTATACAGCTGTACAACTATTCACATTATGCCAGCTATATATTTTCTCAGAAACACGCTGGATTGGGGTCAAAAGCGAAACAGACAGAGTCTTCCTTGGATAATGGCCACCAAAGAAGGGAAGTTGGCCCTTGTGATCCATCAGTTTATACTGAATATACTTTATATGGGATGGAATAGCTCACAGATCAGTTTTGAATCACCTACCCTGTCTGGTCCTTCTCACAGGTGCAGTCTTTCACTTTCTGCACCCCCAACATGGTACACAAGATCCAGCAGTGACCTTGGTCTCCATAGATGTAAGTATAAGCAGGAATCTCTGCACACCAGTCCTTGGTAGTAACTCTAAATATAGAGCACTATCACTGCTTGAAGCAGACACTGTCTGAAAAACTGTGCTGCTAACTTCAGACACTGC
>VYZU01048342.1:183320-230971 GCA_013401355.1 Ceyx cyanopectus | reverse complement strand
TTTGCCACACCTATACAAGCTTGTAAATAAAGCCAGAAAAATAAGAGGGAGTAGATCAAGCACCAGGCAGTGTTCTGTTAGCACAGAAAATCATGTTTCTGTTTCTTATCAAGGTTATTTACAGTGACAGCTGAAAACATTTAATTTGCATAATGAACAGGCTGACATATTACCTTTAGATGCATCCAGGGAGATGTAATTAGCTGAGAAGCCCTCAGATGCAATGCTGTGATCTGTCACGAAGTACAGGGTCATCATGTTGCCACCACTTGTGAGAGATGGTGGAATTGATCTCCCACAGTACCTGCAGCAAAAAGATGCCCCAGATTGAGTGGCAGTACTTTTTTTTCTGTATTATTGAAGAGGATTCAGCTTTCCTGAGAGGTTTGAACAGCTTCACAGCCACAAACCTCTCCTTTGGATGACACAGATCCCTGCAGTATACCTGGTATCATAAGACTAAATAGCATACTGTGTGTATAAGGGTTAAAATCTAACTTTTGTGGCAAAGTCAGAGAAAAAACTGGTCATCAAACTTTCAAATTCATATTGGAACAATGATATGCTGTACCTACAACTTATTCTTTTCTTTTGTAGGAGTTAAGAGTGGCTAGCCAAAGACAAAGGTTGCAAAACACTCTCCATTATGAGAGTTGTTTGCTACCTATTTTCCAAAATACTGCCACATCAGGCAACTCCTTTACAAACTGTAGCTGCAGCAGGATACTGGTCCCAAGTAGCTTGGATGTTTCTGAATTTTAGGATGCCAAGAAAAGCCCGTGTATATCCCAACTGAAGGGATGAATAATAATTAAAAAAATATTATTTCCTAAGATAAAATCACATATAAGGAGAAAGTGACAACAAAAGTCTATAAAATGCAGATTTTGGTTTCGTTTTTGCTGAGATGCTGTGCACAATCTTTTACAGTGCACAGTCTTTTAAGTAAACTTTCTTTTACTTCTGCAAGTGTTCCATATCACAGCTTTTCCTGGGTGCAGATATATTAATGCTTTTGAAATGATTTCCCATAGATCCAAATATTAATGGAGCTAGACCATGCCAGCTATTGAAACTTGTCCTTAAAAGAAGCTCTCCTTTTGTCACAAGTTAGTTTGTCCCATTATAATCTTTACTAAATGTGCTTCTCATTCTATGGTCAGAAAAAGACAGATGCTTTAATAATCCTAGGCAGAGAAATTGCTGCTACTAATAAGATAATTTATACACAAAATTTAAGGAAGCAAAATGGATGTCAAGCTCTAAAGGACAGTGCTCACTCTACAATAATTCAGCTCTGTAGGCTAATGGACACATTTACCTTCCCAACTTTTGCACAGTGCTGTTGTCATATATTTCAAGATAATCCTTCCTGCAACTATAATCAAATGCCAAGTTAAATGAAGTGAATGTCAGGTGGATAAGGTAGCCAGGTTGAATGTTGATAATCCAGGTACAGTTAATACCATGTGGGTAGACATCTGGATGACCAGGACTTGTAATTGTTCCTTCCAGCCCAGTAAGAGTCTCTCCACATACTGTAGAGATTTAAAACATCAGGTTAAATGATATATTTGATAAAAAACTTACACACTTATAAAATTGGTTACTTTTCAGAATGTATCTTCCATTACACCATCATAAAACTTGATGGCCAGCAGCTTTCAGTGTACAACAACATTTGGAAAGTCCCAACAATCTCCTCAGCAATCAAAAATATCCTTACCTTTATCTAATGGCCAGTACTCAGCTCTGAAGCCAAGGTTGGTAAGAGAGGAAGCTCTGAATTTGATATAGAGATAGTTCCGTGTAGACTGCACTCTAGATGGTACAGCTGTACCACAGTATTTCTCCAAAAGAGGAGAGTCTATGTTGTTGCCATCTCTGACCTGAAGAAGAGTATATTTCAAAACATTCCATAGAATCTTCTGTTATATTATAGTTCTAAGTATAGAGAATTCATAAGAACCATATAAGAGATCCTTAGTAAGTCAAACCCTACCCTTTCTTCAGCATTGTTTCTATTGCAGGCACAGCCAATGTAACCTTATGGCTTCCAGAGAACTATCCCACCCACAGTGTGTCAGACAAAGAAAAGCTGAGGTCTTACACACTCAAATAAATGGCACATAAACCTCTCAAATCAGATCTGTCTACTTGAAGACACCTGATACTCATCTCTGATTATCAAAATGGTCATCTCATCTTTGGGAACCAAGAAAAGGGTTGAGATCCCATGATGAACCTGGAAAAGCCTATGTAACTGCTGTAAGAAAGACATGCTTGTCAAGCAGATCTGCTTTAGTGGAAATAAGTATGTGAAGGAACATACAGATAAGAATCTATCTATTATTCATAACATATAAGTATTATTCTTTACCTCAATGTAATCTGAGTCACAAGTGGTTGTGTTTCGAATGCCAAAGTCAATAAAGTTCAGAACCACCACTTTTCCAGCTGGCTGGGAGATGATCCACTCACAGGTCTTTGGTTGAGGTGACACCCTGAGGTAGTAAGGGGAGTGGATAGTGCCTGTTCCAGACAAGAAGCCTCCACAGGCTGCCAAGAGACACCAAGAAAAAGTACTTGTGATGAATATTTTCAAGAAATGTGTAGTATGATGTCTATCAAATATCACTATGAAATTAGAAGAAAACCACTCATAAAAATCTTATTACACCATATACTACAGATTATCCAAGTAGTATTAAGAGCATATTAAAAATAATGTATAGCATAAACATGTATATACACAACACCATTCTAACTGTGATCATGAAAATTATAGGATTTGATTTGGGTTTTTTTGAAGACACAAAAAAAATTTGTTGCTGGTCAAGAACTAAAAGACAGGAAAGATGAAAGTTGAAAAAAATTAGGCAGAATTCTAGATATATCATCTTTGCTATGTTAGCAGGAAGTGATTTAACAATAATAGAAGCAATGAGGAGTGTATTTCCAAGCATGCCAAAAACAGATCTACTGCAGATTTCATCTTAGCATTTCTAAAAGTAGCAATAAATAAACTATTTTTTAACTTTCATTTCTTTTCAAGTTTGTTTTAAACCCATTAAATGGATAATTTAGCACAGAACTGACTGAAAGTGTCCAAATTACAGCTTAGATTACTGTTGAAGGCACTTTCTCTTACCAACTTGATAAATGGCCCTGAAGCTAGCCCTCTGCACAGAAACATCAGACTTGAACTTGATCCAGAGACTGTTGCTGGTGGAGGTGATTGGAGACATGAGTGCACTATGGCAGAATTTGTTAATAAGAGAAGACATCTCACTGTCACCATCTCGAACCTAGTAATTAAAAATGAAAATAAAATAATCATCAGATCATCAAAGCATTGGAAGGATTAACTATTTTTACTTATTTTTAATAGGGGCAAAGAGACACAGTAATTGGAACAAACATATTATTTATGAGAACTCAAAGGAAAGACTGGGTGATCAGCACAGAAGACACACAAACACACACACGTTACTGTCACAGGACATTAGGATGAAACTTCTCTTCTCTATGAACCACAGCTTTATTATAAATTGGACCTATGCTTCCTAAAGTGAGACTTTCACAATGAAAGAGGCAGGTAAGGTTCTCACCAGTGCTAGCTATGAAAATTTTGCCAGCACTAAATCTGCTGGGGAAAAAAAGGGGGGTATTTGTGATTTTCTTGCTTTGACCGAGAAGCTTCTAGTGATTTTTCAAAGGCACTTCTCCAAAACAATCACCTGTCCCATCACACCAATACAGCCAGACAGCAAAATAACAGGAAAACTCTAAGTCCCATAAGCAGTAAAGATGTCCAGTGATGTCTTTCCATTACTTCATCTGAAGGGTACAAAGTGTGATGAGAACAAAGTGGTATCAGGGAATCACTTCCAGCTTTTACCTTCTGCTGCCACTCTACTGACCTCAATCAATTTACTAATTAAAGCAATGTGCTGCTTGTGTGAAGCAGTTGGTCATAAATCCTGGTTATCCAGGGGACTAAAAGGGAAATAGATATTGCTCATCCAAGCTTTAGGCTCTGAACCCACAATTCTGTAAGGATAGGTTCATCCAGGTTATGAGGCAGAGCACTGGTGTAGCCAAGGATTTCTGAACACCCTCTGAGATGCCTGTCTCATTTCCAAAGGGCAGGCAACATGCTGAGGTCCACAAACAGGACCTTTGCTATTTCCTCAGGCAAAAATTGCAATTTTTCTCCCAATGAAATCAAAGCAGCTGCTTTCTGCTGTAAATGTGGTAGTAGCTGATGCAGATGGAGCTACTTTTAAAGGCACTTATATGCTGCTGACCTCAAAAAGTCTTTTCAGTGAAATCACTGCCAGGGACTTCCAGCTTTCAGATCACCTCCCATTACCTCTTTCCTCCTCAGCTGTATTCCTCCATGGCTTGGGAGAGAAGGCAGGGAACCCTTTTCAGTGTTCTGCTGAGCAGGCAGTGGCACATCTTTGACAATCAGCTAGCGAAATGGCCTTCTGACAAATGGATATTTTTTTCATTTCCCTGGGACTTGCATTTAAGGTGACAGAATTATTCTGGCTTTACAGCAGAGCAACTGAGATCAGAATTTGTGCCAGAATATTTAGAAAATCTTTAGACAGCAGTGGAAATTTCCAGAAGTAGAGTTCACATGAGTTTACTTTTTTTTTTTTTNTTTTTTTTTTTTTTTTTTTTTTTTTTAGTTTATAAAACCCAGTGAGTAGTGATAAAAAATAACAGGTTCTCTAAATCATGTCAGTATTGTCTCCTATTGCCAGTTAGAAGGATAGCAAGGAAAAGGAGCTGGCTTGGCTAACACATTACCTCTGCAGGACTATGTCACAGTCTTTCTTAAATAAATTTTATCATCTCTATTTTTTTCTTGCAGATCCCTGGTCCCAGGCTGTTCCTTCCTCAGTCAAAGATTAAACATCCCTCCCTGAGCAGGTGCCTGTGAGCTGAGTCTGGTCCCAGTGGAAACCCTGTGAGTTTCCTGGTATCATCAGGAATGGGAACAATCTGCACCTTTTCAAAGTGACAAAATATTTGTCAGAGAGTGACTCTTAAAGTAACTTCAACAGCCAAAAGCTGTCTCTGTAGCTGAGCTGCATGAAACAACCCGTTGAGACAGCACTTCAGAAAAGCATATGTGGAAAATCAGGCCTTGATAAAAGAGCACAGTGCTTTAGTCATCCACTGTCCCAGGCAGAAAATGTCAGTCCTGTTTCCCTGCTCTGGGCTCAGCCACTGAGAGACAGGGCAGGAGGAAGGGGACAGAAACACAGGGAAACTGAATGGCTTGTGACTGATCAGCAAACAGCGAGGTAAATGCCTTGCTGAACTAATACAAACTGATTGCGTCCAACAGAAATGGTTTTGTTTCTCTGGCTGCTGTGAATTTAGCTGCTGTTCTGCCAGCAATTAGGCAAGAGGAGTACCAGGCCAAACAAACAAAAGCTGTCTGTTTTCATTAAACACACTTCCCCTCTCATTTCAAAAATTAATTACACTTCATTCCAACCAAAGTCTCTGAATTAGAGGAGAAGGGAAGGGAACGATGTCAGCACAATAACATCTTTTAAAAACAGATTAACTGCATGGAGCTCACGGGGTCCTATTCCTCCTTTGGTCAAGAAGAGATTAAGCACAAACCCCAACCCCACTGCCACATAACCACGTAGGTGGCAGTGCAGGACCCAGCTCCCCACTGGGGCCACAGGGCTTGCTCTTCCTGCCTTCAGCTGCAGCAGGTCTCTGTGCCCCTCTTGTTTCACCACCTCCCTCTGGGCTGTAGTGGCAGCTTTTATACAAGCAGCAGTACCCTGCAGCCACTGCACGTAGGATGAGGTATTTCTGACTGTATGGAAAAAAACAAGCTGAAAACAACAGCAGCCACTTGGAGCTGTGGAGAGTCGGGGTGCAGTACAGAGGAGAATGAGGATGAAGTGACAGGAGAAGGGACAGAGGCTACCAACATAAAGAGCTTGTCAGCTCCTGTTGGCAGCACCAGGACTCAGCAGCCTTGTCTAGGGCCTCCATGCCCTGCCCATGGTGTGAGACCCTCTGCCAGCCCCCTGGGGCCATCAGCCCCTGCCCCAGTGACAATTCAGTGGGGCTTGTCTCTAGTCCTGCCCACTCATAGGCTCTGCAGAATCAGACCCATGTCCCAGCCTGACCTTCACCCATTCCCATGCTTAGGGAGGTGCCTGATGCCTTGGGCTGTCTCAGTTCCTGGCCAAAGCAGCAGGACTGGCCCTGCTTGGTCCCTCTGAGGAGCCTCCACGGCACCCTGCCAAACCTCACCCATGGTCAGCTAAAGAAATGCAGACCTGAAGCTGGACAAACTGGGCTTAGGAGTAAAAAAGAAAATGAAGAAATGGTACCTAGCATACCAAAAAGGCACCATATAGTAGTAAATTTGGATGTTACATGAAACTTCACACCAGTGAAGAAAAAGTTAGGTATAAAAGTGCTTTAGCAAACAATCTTCAGTGGATTCTAGATAGAATTAACATTATTACTCTAGTACTATTATTATGACATTTTCCAAATAGAAGCATTCTAATGAACTATTATTTTTCTGTAATAATTAGACTAGTAACAATTCCTGAATTAGATTTCAATTATGCTAACAATAAATTTCTGGATTTACATATATATATATGTATGGATGTATATATGAATACATATATGGTGTGCTTCCTTTTTGCCCCAGAACAAGATTTTCAGTATAACATCATGACTCCCAAAAATGCTGCTCAGTAGCTGTGGCATTATTCCTATTTTTCTTACATTTGGCATTCATTGACCAATGGTCCAAACTCCACCTTAATCACATACAGCCAATTAAGAATTAGTATTAACCTAGACAGACTTTCTTGTTATCTTATCTTCGCTTCATTTCAAATACATAGTTTTGCTCTTTCAGCCCCTGTGACTTTTGGACCCTAATAAATTGATATACTTAGTCCTTTGATTAACACCTATTTCTGCAGCGGTCCTTAGGACAGAAATGATGCAGCATACAGAAGGTTGTACACACATGTAATCAACCTTTCACATCAACTGCTTAAGAGAAGTCACCTCAATATAATTTGATGAACAATCAGTGTGGCTCTCCAGTTCCATGTGGGTAAAGTTGAGGTAGATTTTTTCATCCTCTGGCTGTCTGATAATGTAGATACATTGTCGGTTGTTGATGTAAGGGTTAGGCCAGAAAGGGGATGTGATAACACCTTCACTACCCATGTAATTTCCTCCACAACTGGGATCTGCTATATTAAGAAAGAAATGTATTAGTTGAGATACTCCCAAGCATGGTAACTCTTCCTGTTTAGGCTGCCAATCAAAGAGGCTTTCTGTACTATTAAGTAGCAAGTGTTAAATGCATCCATTTGTATGCTGGTTGCTATAGTTGGGAATGTAACAGACCAACTTTTAATGCTGAATTTTACTTACTTGGAGATGTTGTATAGACGACATGGAAGCCTTTATCAGTAACTAAGCCATCAGAGTGAAAGTGAATCCATGCATATGGACCAGTGGTTTGGAGTGGGGGTGGAGATCCAGTGCTACAGTATTTACCAAGGACAGGGTCTTGTGGAAGAAAACCATCTCGAATCTAGACAGAATGATAGATCAGTGCTTAGGAATATTAGAGTGTGTCAACTGTGAACAGTACCAACACTCTTAAAGTTATCTTGGGACCCCCAGGAGATGTTTTGATGGTGGGTGGAGAGAAAGTTCATAGGAAGTTTCCTCCGAACACACAAGAGCCAAGAAACAGACCCACCAGTTCAGCTGCCATTGTGCTCCTAGGACAGTCATCAAGCGTTTTATGAAAAAAAAAGAAAACATCAGGAGATGTCCTGTTGAACTGTTTTCCTGAGATCATGTTCTGCATTGCACAGTTTTGGAGAACATGCTATTCCAAACCATCTTCTCCTTTCCATAATTGGGTATTGGTGAATTCTGAAACCATTACTTTGCACCTGAAAAAATACTCCAAGCTCACACATCAAGTCATGGACTTGACTATATAATATGAATCTATTAATCCTAGATCCCTTTTGCTAATAGTTTTCCTTAAGCTGATTAATTCTCTGGGGACTGTCATTCAACAAGGAGTTTGAAGACTGAACTTTGTAAGAAAGTGGAAGCTTCCCACAAGGTATTCAGGCCAAATCCCATCCTCTTAGTCTCAAAAATTCCCCTGACTTCAGTGGAGGGGAATATCAACCTCTGTTATACTGCCTGAATTTGAGGGTGCATCGATGGCTGGAATAAGTAAATACAAATGAGCATTTCAACCCAGGATTTGATTTTCAGACTGTTACCTTCTGTGTGTACAAAAAGTTTTGAAATATCATGTTTTGCAATAACATAGCCATAAAATGTTGTCATAATCCACAATTAAACTTTACCTCTAAATGGTCATAACTGCAATTTTCATGGTGTTCTAGGCTTAGTGTGCCAAAAGCAAATGTGATGAGGAGGCCAGGACTGGTTGAGATGGTCCAGAAGCAATCTCTGTTTACAGGATAGTTACCAGGGTATCCTGGAGAACTTATCGAGCCATAAGTACCCGTCAGCTCACCACCACATTCTAACAGAAAAGAAACATGAAAGAACACAGTCTGTAACCCTACGTGTCAGATAGAAAATGAATTCTCCTGTCATGAAAAATAGGTACCACTTTGGGATCTGGAATAAATTCAAAAACAAAGAGCAAGCCAAAAAAACCCAACAAGTTACTTTTTCCTTTAAATTTTACAATTATTCCTGCAATTCAATTATAAAAGCAGAACTCCAAATATTTCCTGATCTGCACAGTAAAAGAAAGAATCTTTCCAACTTAGATGAAAATATCTTTAGAATGATCAAAAGCACTGTGTTTTTGATTGGACGTACAAAAATGATCTGAATTTCTGTACTTCATAAAGACTTTCCATGCACAAGATTTGTTATTATTTTTAGCAAATGCTAATTACAGGGAACGTTGGTTTTTATACTTGTAGTAAAAAAGCCCATCCCTCTCAGTATAACAATTGGGAGTGGTAGGGTTAACTTGCATATTATACCTAAGGAATAGCTCATTTAATCACATCTAAACCTCTCCATCATTGCTTTGCAGCCTCACTCCCTAGTAAAATACTGTCCTGCTGTTCCTAATGTTTCTTATCAAAGGATATGTCATTCATTTTGTTCCAAAACCACTAAAATGTTTAATTATGTGACATCTCCTTGAACTTACCAGGATCACGAGATTCCCACTGAACAGTAAAACCTCCAGTTGTAATGGGGTGGCTTGAGTACAACCAAAAATACAAGGAGTTGTGGGAACTTAAAAGCTCTTCAGGAGTGGAGGAGCCACAGTATTTTCCCAGCATGTGTGTTGATGCTGAAGGTCCATCATGGATTTGAAGAAAGTCAGAGTTACAGTCACCATTTGTCCCCAGTTGGAAGAATGGGAAAGTGATACGCAGGATCTAACAGGAAGGAGAAAACAAAGATATCTTTTTATTTTTTCCATCTGCTGAGACAGCATTTATGCTGTAACTCTGCATAGAGCATATTATTTGTTCATGCAACTGTGAGAATCTATGAACTATGGATACATTATTACATTTCTTTTAAAGTTTCAGTACAGAATAAAATGCTGGAGAATCTTAAGAGTTAAAAAGAAAAGATACAAAGATATATAGGAAAGAATTTGGACAGGGAAGTTGTCTGGAAAGAGCTTTACTTTTATAAACTACTAATTGAGACCATTTGCCTGTTGGTGTTGTATATATGAAATATATATGTATATATTTTGAGATGTGAAAGGCTTGAAATAGAGCATAAAATACTTTATTCCAGGTTTCCCATGGCAGTTCTCATCATATTATTGCTTCTTATCCTTAGAATCAGAGAATGGTTAGGGCTGGAAGGGTCATCCACAGGTCATCCAGTGCAGCCCCCCTGCAGGGAGCAGGGACACCCTCAACTAGACCAGGCTGCTCAGAGCCTTGGCCAACCTCCTCTGCAATAGCTCCAGGGATGGGGCCTCAACCACCTATGATTCTATAAAGCAATGTAAAACAGGCTCCTTATCTAGCTACTGCTAGGTGGATAAATCCCAACCCTCAGCTGGGTAGGAAAAACCTTCAATATGTAACACAGGCAAATTCTTAGCTTAAGGAGCCTGAACACTTGAAAGGATCTGAAACTTTTAGAAAAACTTTTTATTCTGAGGGGATTAGATGACAATATTGGAATATGTGGCATGAAATGATCCTGTTTGAGCTGATAAGCTGAGGGGCTCTGCAGAGGAAGGGTTTCTTTAACCTGAACTCTGTTTTACCTTGTTGGGATTAGTATGAAGGACCCAAGCACAGCTAACCCCACTGCTGTATTGCTGGCTGTTTGGGCTGTTTGGATAACTGAAAGTCCCACTGGAGCCTGAGAGATATCCTCCACAAACTGCAGAGAGAGACAAAATTAAATTGATTAATTTCTGCTATCACTGGACAGACTAAAACAATCCTAACTTTCTTGTATAGCTTTCGCTTCATAAACATTTAAAGCTGAAAGATACTTCTAGAAAAGATTCTTGAGACTTTCCTCTAAAATGGAATGACTTTGCAAAAAAAATGAACAAAATCAGTCCCTGAGAGAAAAGTCATTCCTGGAAAAAGAACAAAGATTTCCAGGTGCAATATGTGGATGCTGCCAAAATTCTGTCTCAGGAAAATGTCCATAAACTACCTTCTTTCCAAAGGCTGCCTCCAGATTGAATCTTTACATTTTTCACCATAAAATGAAATAAGATTTTGAAGCTAACATAATTTTATTTTTTTTTCTAGTAGTTGTACATAATACAAGTTATCTTTTAGATGTTTTATTGTCCCATTTATTCTTTTTGGTCAGGTTTCTGGGCCTGACAATACCTCTCACAATATACTGCTGTTTGGGAGCTGTGAACTGGGAATCTCAGACAGCTACAGAAAATTATATCCATAAAGGACCCAAAAGACAATGCACATTTAGCCTCAGTGTACAACAAGCAGCTGTAGTTTAACATTGAATTTACACTAAAGAAATGCTAATTCTCAGCAAACTGAAATAAAATATTTTGTTTCAAGGAGTGGAAACAGAATATCAAGTGATCAAAACATCTTACCATTTCTCAACCAAATTCAGAATCAACATGGCATAAAATGTATTATTTGTCCCTTGATTAAGAACTAAAACAAAAGTTGATACATTATAATTTCTGAGTGGATAAAAATTTGGTTTCTATATTTTTTTTCCACAATATTTAATAATAAAACATTACTGGTTAGATATTTCAGGAAAATAGGAAATATTTTGAATTAGCTCCAAAATAGAGCAGATTTCACAGGGGGTCAGTGAAAGATTTACATTCTGTATTCTGTGAAAAGTTAATCTGCTTTCTTCACAGCAACCTGCAATAAATATGAGCTGTCTGACAGATGGTTGCCACAGGGACACTCACTGGAATGCTATCATGATATTGTTTAATTAAAATTAATAGCAAAAATAAAATCCCCAAACAGAAAAGTGATATTAAAGGAAATGCTAAAGGCAGGACCTTGTAATCACTCAGTAAAACTCCAAGTCCCCCATTTCTATGGACAATATTTATTACATTAATTTTCTGTTTGGAAACTTTTTCTGACTTTTTGTCTTGACTAAAAACATCAGGAGCTCTCAGATTCACTACAAATGAAATAGGATGCACCAAAGAGAAATATTAATATATTATCTTGTAAATCTGTTCTTCTTACATTGGATCCTCTTTCCCAACCAGATCCAGATCACTTTTTTCAGGAACAAGAGATCCCTTTTTTAGGATGTCTGGTGTCAAAGCCAGAGGACCTGCAAATCAACTTCATTGTTATGCTTCTACTGCTAAACAAAGCAGCTATAAACAAAGCATATGGCACAGTCTGAGTTAACTGGGACCTATCATCATCTGGGAAGAGTGCTGGTTTTTTCTAACATTATTTGATTCTGTTTCACATATTATTCATATACACCAAGTATCTACTCGATGGACCCTGGCAGCCCATATCTGCTGGGGTCCTGTCCATACCTTGCTGGGCAGTCTGGCACTGTGGTCCTGTCCAGGAGCTGGTGCACTCACAGGAGTAGCTGTTGATTCCATCAGTGCAGGTCCCCCCATTCTGGCACGGGTTACTCGTGCATTCATCAATGTTCTCTGTACAATTAGGGCCTGTCCAGCCTGCATTACACAGGCAGAAATATCCAGAGATCGTTGCCTACAGGTATAAGCAAATACAATAAAAATGCATGGATCACCTAAAGGAATCAATGTAGCTGGCAGAAAGACTGATATTTACACTTACTTGGAAATACCAAAATAAAGCAATAAAAACTTTGGAATTTAATGGTCACTGGTGAATACCAAAATAACCCTAAAGCCTAATCAAGATTATCTAGTTCTTTGCTTCTTCCATTATTTGTTTGCAGTCCTCTTGCAAATTACTTCCTAAAAACTCAATATTTATTTAGCCATTCAGAAAACTGTTTGCTTGGCTTTGAAATGATCACCCTAGAAACAAGTCAGTCATATTATCTAAACCTTATACTAGCAAGTCACCAGTAGCTTATAAATCATTTCTCTCCAGGCTGTTTTGTGGAAAGTCTGCACTGCAGTTATGCAGGTTGGTAACTTTCATTTTCATCCTGAGGGATATTAAATGGGAAAGTTTTTATTGGCTTCTCTGTGTTACTCTTTATTCTATATGTCTCTTTTCCATTTCTTTTGTCTTAGCCTTAACTTCTTCTCCTTACAATCAAGAAGTTCCACATTTCTGTTTTAATTTCCTGTGCTATCTTTCCTTATATATCTTGTTTTATAAACATGATTTTTACAGATGAAGCAGATCAAGGTATTTGAAGGTACATGGTAAGAATCCCAACTTTGATGACATATAGTCAATCTGCTATTTTCTTTATTTCCTTTAGTATTCTCTGTTTCTGTCCCCTGCATGCTGAAAAGAATTTCAGTATGATGGAAGAGGACTTTGATGTGTACTTTAGGGCTCTGAATGCTGCTTTAGTAGATGAAAAGGTGTTTTCTAATCTACACTGCCTGATATTTAATTAGCATCATATTTCATTGGTCATTACACTGGCCAAATATAGTTCTGCTGTTCCTCTATTTTATTAGAAGCTTCTGTAGTCCCATTACTGAAGCATCTGACTGTGCTATTATTATTATGTAGTAGTTTGTAGCCATGATTGCCTACAGTTGCATGTTAGGATATACTCAGGGAAGGGCATAATATCTTTTAATAGACTAGAATAAATAGTTTATAAATTGTCAGAAAAAGTACATGAGATCTGGGCACAAAAGGCCCTTTAAATATCTGAATGAAAAGGCAATAAATACAAAAGAGAGAGTGAGGAATGCTAGTAAAGGGTGGAGTGGAGGTGAGGGAATAATCTATTTTCACATACAAAATGGGAAAGGGAAAGGTAATATATTATTGGAATATTTAGGTTAGAAAAGACCCTTAAGATCATTGAATTCAACCATTAACCTCACACTACAATGTCCATATTGTATGTTGCTTTTCCACTCAGCCACCAAGGCTCACCAAAAGGGAGATATCCACAGATCACTGTGGACAAATGAGAACAGACTCTACTGGAACAACAGATTTACTCTTTGTGAACATTTCTCCAAAATCATTATCATAAATATCCTCCTCAATGGAATTATCACAATCCCCAGGTCTGCAGCATGAACTTTCCTGAGCACAGCAGACCTCACTGAGGAAGCCAAAAGGCCTTCACAGTGTCTACGTAGACAAATTAAGTGGTTGCCATGCATAAGAATGAATTCACACCACCAATCAGAAAAGGTCCAAAACATGACTGCCATCAGAAGTGCAACAAATCCCCATGAAGCAGCCTTTCCATATCCATTTAAAGAGCCTGAGACTCCAGAGGGGCTCTCACAAGATCAGCCTAGAAACACATCAGCCTAGAAACACAGACTGTACTGGATAGTAGGAGTCTGAAGGTTATCAGAGGCACTGGTTTTGTTGTCATGGGTAGTTCCTCCATGATCCAGGGTGGTATATTAGTTCCCTGTCCAACCAAGGAGAGCTATTCATCAGTTCTCCCTCACCAGCATCTCATCACTAGCCTGTGGCATCAGCTACACCTTCTCAAGTTATTAGTGCCAAGATTGCTGCCTCTACCTCAAACACAAAGAAATGGCTTATGTGCCATGAAATTCACTTTGTTTTCCCCAGATATATCCATTGATCTCCCACTACTCACTGATCCTGCCTCAATACCTTTAAGTATGTCTGCACTCAGCTTTCAGTCTCACCAGTCTTCCTGTTGTTACAGGTTATGACACAGCAACTATCACTTAACTGCCAGGAGCCCAGCACTTACCAAGCACTGGCCATTTGCACAGGGGTTTTGCAGCTGACAAATATCACTGAGAGGAGAGCATCCATTTGGTCCATACCCACTTCCAGTGTACCCCGATGTGCAGGAGCAAAATGGAATTAGACCTTGGGAGATGAGATGGGATACAGAAAGAAATTACACCACCAATGACAGTAAAGATCCTTGACATTTTGAAACAAAGCCTTTATATTTGATCTTTTGGCACCTTCCCTGGTCAGTATCCAGCTTGGCCAATCCCTAGTATTGCCTTGCTATGGGTACCTGAGGGTCCAAGGTCACCTTGTAGAAATTGACTGTAGAGAACTGGCTGCAATCTGAGTATGTTGCTACAAAGTGGATTCAGCCTAACTAAACCCTCCTTGAAAGTTACACTGGTATTACAGTCCTTGAGAAGCATCATACCTGGAGTTGAGGTACAATTAGCCAAATGATGGCACCCTCCATTATTTATTGAGCAGATATCAACCTGGGTACACGTTCGTCCATCTCCTTCATAACCTGTCAAGAGTCAAATCTCAGTTATTCTGTAACAAAATATGTTCTCTGAAAAATGGCAGCAAAACAATCACCTGGTGAGAGAAAGATTATGGTGTAAAATCAGTTTTCCACTGCATGCCAGAGCTGCTCTTGGGTCTCAAACACACATCCAGATCCTTTTAGGAGACTCAGCAGGTCCAAAGCACTGCAGCACGACTCTGCATGGCCAGACCTGAGGTCCACTGCAATACATCAAACCTTGTCTGAGGCCATGCATCTATGGTGATAGCCCTTCATTGCTCAGTAACAGAGAGTTCACTACCTGCAGCCTATTGCCATTTAAAGAGCAATTGAAAGGTCAATTAGAAACACTTTTTTCCTGATAGGATTTCTTTTATTGATAGCTTGCATCCACTGCAGAGGCATGCAGCTGTCCAGGGCTTTGGCTGCTGGGAGTGCCACAGCCTATCTCCTATATTAGATAACATTAACAACAGCTATACAAGGTGTGATCAGGTTGATGATCTGCTTTGTATGGTGGCTCAACTGCACAAGGACATTGAGAATTAAGAAGAGACTCAGAAGAGGACATAGATTGGTGGGGTCATACTCTACCATCCCTGAGGCTGGAAGGATGATCCAGAGAACACTAGCCCTGTCAGCCTGACCTCAGTGCCTGGCAAGGTTATAGAACAGATCATCCTGAGTACCATTGAGCAGCACATACAAGACAACCAGGGGCTCAGGCCCAAGCAACATGGGTTTAGGAAGGGAAAAAAAACTCAGAACCCTAGTGGTGTTTAAGGCAAGGTTGGATGTGGCACTTAGTGCCATGGTCTAGATAGGTGTCATGGTGTCAGGTCTTAGGCTGGACTTGATAATCTCAAAGGTCTATTCCAGCCTCAACAATAATTCTGTGTAATTCTGTGTAATTTCATAAAGTAGTTTAAATCATAATCCACAAATGACAAAGATGTAAGTCACGACTTCCACTGCTTGACCTATACTGCAATGGAAACAACTGCATTCTTAGACAGCATTCAGAGCGTGGCAATTACCAAGGCTTTTTTTAAGACAGACAATAAAGCTGATTTACAGCACACAGGATGCTCTTTCAATTAATACAGACAATGAAATTACTATCATAATTATGCAATCTTTGTTTCCCATTAAAGATCTTATAAAGTACTTCATTGAATCACATCTCTAACAGTGAAAAGGACTACCTACTAAAAGAGAAACATTTCAGAAGACCATCATTAGAGACATACTCAACAAAATATTCATTAATAGCTGAAGCAGTTTTAATATACTTGGACTCTGCATTCTATATTACAGTTTTGTGTTTGTGATACTTCTTTATATAAAATTAATCTTTGGCTTCTGAAGTCTTAGGCTCAGATGTCTTTAATCTTTGTCTTTTAAAAGTTTGCATAGTTTTATCAACAAAAAGAGCCCAACAATTTACCTGATGGACAGATCCCACAGCGGAAGGATCCCATTGTGTTGATGCATTGAACCATTGGTGCTGTTGAGCAGCCTCCGTTACTATTTTGGCATTCATCAATGTCTTGGCAAGTGTGGCCATTTCCTTGCCAGCCTTACAGAAGCACAGAAAAGACATTAAAATAGAAAGTCCCTGGCCTTTTAATTTTCTTCTTTGGGCAGATCTTTTCATAAAGCAGAAAAACATTACTTTTGAATTTGACTTCATTAACCTGCTGCCACCACCTCCCACCTGAGATTGTGGAAGAACGTGATACCTGTGGGGCAGGGATCACAGGAGTAGGAGCCTGGTGTGTTGTGGCACTGCACAGGTGGATTCTGTGAACAGGGGTGATCAGAGGAGCTGCATTCATCTATATCAGCACTGCAGGCAGGGCTGCCAGGGGTGGACATCCAGCCAGTGTCACAGATACAGCGATACTTGGGCTGCCACAGAAACATCACATTACATATTTATGACAGAACAGTCAAGAATAAAGGGTAGAAGGAATTAATTTTATAAAATATCTTTTAAACTATAGCAAGGAAGCTTTCAGAGCATTACATGGTTTGCACATTATGTTTTACAAGCTGCTTCAGTAGTTTTCTCAGCCTGTTTATTCTTCTGAATTTACCTATTTAGATTATGGAAGCAACAACGGGCTCATTCATTATGTTCATAAAAGAAACCTGTAATTCACCCCAAGGCTCCCAGAGAAGATGAACAGCAATTATGAGCTGTAAATAAACATAATTAAAAGTCATCAGCTTGCTTTGTAACCAAGGTAAACATATCAGTGTAAGCAACCTGAAATCAGCTTGCCTGTTTTCATTTAAGCAAACTGTTCAGCAATCTGTGCCATGTGCAACGCTGCCTTTAAATTGCAAATACATTTTTTCTTTGAGGAAAACACAGTTTTCTCCCCAGTAAACTTTACTAATGGCCAGATTTCAGCATTTATCTAGCTTTGGTCCAATTAAAGCTAATGGGAGCTTTATTGTTGACAGTCACAGGAGCAGACACTGCTAAGCCAACACTGAACCCATTTGAAAAGCTTTCTCAATGAGAAATGAGCAGAAAACAAGTCATGGGTTGTGAAAACCTTTACAGATTCAGCAAAGAGATTACTTTATAGCATAGAATGAAGAATACATGGTGTGTCTGGGTGTTAAGGTGTACATGGGTGTTAAGGAGTACATAATAAGGAGCACAGTCTTGGCAGGGTGGTTTTGGAGGGCTGCTCTGAGTGGAAAGAATCAAAACAGGCATAGTTGCATATATCCCTTTGGAGTGAACACCTTGTGCCCAGATTATATCCCCCCAAAAATGCAGTGGCTTGCTCCAGAAGACTGTTCAAGTGCATTCACCCAGTTTGGAGAGCTTTGGCTTGGAGACAATCAAGATCACAGGGAGGAGCACCAAAGTTGGGCAGCAGTGACCCAGCCCCTCTATAGCCCTGGCAGCTCCCAGGTATTCCTTTGCCCAGGAAAAACAAGATGTGTTGTTTGTTCTTCTTAATCATTTAAGTAAAAAAAAATAAAAATAAAATAATTCTAGCAACTTAGAACTCCCCTAGTAATTAACAATATACATATTATGCTTCAAATGACACTTTGACTTTCAAAGAATATTCTCAAAATCCCTATAGATGTAGTAGCAGGTCTGATACTGTGGCAAGTACCTTTAACAAGACACAAGGCATTTTCAGTTCTTTCTGCTGTAGGACCACAGAGAGGTTGGGTTGTACAGTGGTATTTCTTGCTGTTTTTCAGCATCAGTATGTGCTACACCCTTTGTGGTCTTTCAGCATTACTTGGTGCTTGTTCATGCTATGCTGTTTAATGAGACTTACCTTGTTGGGCTGGTCCCTTTCTTCATCTACACAGGTGCCATGCCCACAGAGTGCTTCAGATCCTCTCTGGCAGTCATCAAACTTTGAGGCACAGTGAGGTCCATAGGTTTCTGGAGTACAGGAGCATCTAATGGTGAAAGCAAACAGAAAAAGCTAAATATGTACTTTGTTTATATCTGTTAAATATTACATATTGCCATAGTGGGAGATCATTCCCCACTCTTTTACTTAGGTGGTGTTCCTTAAAAAAAATCTATTCAGCTATACTGACAACCCATTAATTATCAAGCACAAAGGCAAGGTTGCTGTTCCATCAGGGGCTCAAGAATTGGGTGGGACTTGTGTGTATCCATCACTGCCTGACCCTATGAAAGAATCCAGTCTTCTACTACATCCATAAGTGCAAATTCAGAAAAAAAATGTCTAAAATGAGACTTCAGTGGAGTATGGGCCTGGAAATCCTCACTGCAGAGAGCTCCTAAACCTTGTGTTTCAGCTTATGAACCTTATATGATGCCAAGACTCCAAAAGCCCACCTCTAGTGATAGGCAGAAATGCTACATCTGGCGTGCCCAGGGAGTGGTACCCTCACAGTCACACCTCAACACCTGGCAGCTTTTGGGTGAGTGTGGGGGGGCAGGAGGAGCTGAAAGGGTGGGAAGAACAAAGCAGTGGGCTGAAGGGAAGCATTCCACAGAGGGCATCTGGCTTGCAGGCTGCCAGCTGCATTGTATTGCTAGCCAGAGGGCACACTGTAGTCACAGCACTGTACATACATGGTGGAGCTGAAACTGGGAAATTCTAAGCCATAGGGTAATGTTTCCCTTTCTCTAAGCTGTTATTTCCACATGGACCAAATCTGAGGCTCTGAAATACAGCTGAAAGGGACCTCAACCTACAGAAGGCTACCTATGAGTTCATTAGTTTTTTATTAAAATGACTGAGACACTTGGATGCAATTTCTATGCTGCTGTATCTGCTCCTCACAGAAACATGGCGGGTACACACTCCTGTTTAATTGCTTTTAGGGTCACTAGTGAAAACTGCTCTGTGAAAGTATTTATCTGCACAATTTGAATCAGGGCTTTCCAGCTGATCTGGACCTTGGAGCAATTTATTGCTGCTGTCCTTGCCAGAGTGTCACATGCTGAGTTGAAACAGCAGTTTGATAAGCAGGCAACTAACCACTGCACTCAGGACAAGCAATCTGCATGAACTCAGGCTTAAAAAAACCTACAACAGCTTAATGCTTAACTGCAGTCTACAGTGCTGTAAGACAGCATGCTCATGATTGTGAGAGAGGGCAGACAGCCCAACACCATCTTGTCAGTGCAGTAGTTCAACCTGGGCAAGCACAGACAACAGGTCAGGAAACCAGATCACCTTTGTATGTTCAAAGTACATTCCAAGCTTCATGTTCCACTCCACAGGATACAGCAAGGCACTCTGACCAGCTCCAGAGGAGGAGGACAACAGCACTGTCTTCACTGTCTTCTGCCTAGTCTGGCAAAGATTGATCTACTACAGAAGTGAAGACTGTGCTGTGCTCCTTTTCACATTACCTGATCCAGCAATCTCTGTCTTTACCTGGTGTTCTCACTGGGGGCTATGGGAAATTAAACACCAGTTTTCTCTAGCCACAGTCCACACTGGGGCATATAACTACACCAGAGGAGTGAGGTGACACACGCTGTTGTGACCCAGAAAAGCTAGCAGCAATGTTCCTCCAGTTTGGAAAGAGCCATGTCCTCCTCTACCTGGGGATGGATTTAGCATCTGGGGAATTCTAAGACATGCAGACAGTGTGAGAAGGGAGATGGTGAAGACAGTACAATGGAGCTGGGGAAAGGGCTTCAATGCCCTCAGGATTACTGCTGAAGAAATAATATTAAAATACACATGATTTATGAAAGGGAATTAGTTTCAGGAAGCAGTGATTCAGCAAGGAGGACAAGAAATACATCAGTAAAGAAACAGGAATCATTACTTTACTAACACAAAGACAACACTTGCAGGAAAGGCAGTGTGTTCGTCCTCTCAAACCTTAATTTAGTCACACACCTGTACACTACACCTCTGAACTCAGTAAGAAACAAGTAAAGACAGTCTGCTTTGTGCATCATGTCCTTGCCAAGTGTCTGTGTTGAGCACAGCTGCAGGCGAGCTAAAAACATCCTTTAAATCACAGAAAAGCTACCAGGAAGCACCATGTGCCAGTTACACCTCATCAGACTCCTGTGTTAATGCTGAAGTGTGAGGAGCACTGCAGAAGAACTTCCCCTTTGGGATGTTCTTCCCAGAACTGACAAAGCACTACAAGCCAGTGTTATGCCAAGTAAATATTTGTGGGGGCTAAGGTTTTCATGCTGAAGCAGGAGACAAAATACTTTGCAGAAAGCCATGGCACGCTCTCCAGCCTGCTTGTTCCCATTGCACAGGGACAGCTTTGTATTATAGCTGAAAGGTATTTATTTACCAGATTATTTGACATTTTGGAAAATAAGACACAGAACATTCAGGCTGGCTTGGCCTGTAAACAAGAGCATGTTTCCTAAGGATCTGGACACAGCTAGAGAAGGACACAGCTCTGGCAGGGGCTGCCCAGGGAGGTTGGGGAGTCTCCTGCTCTGGAGACATTCCAGCCCCCCCTGGATCTGTTCCTGGGTGACTTGGTCTAGGTGCCCCTGCTCTGGCAGGGGGGTTGGACTAGATGATCTTCTAGCTCCCTTCCAACCCCTCACATTCTGTGAATCTGAGACACACTCCAGGGAGCTCATGACTATGAGGACCTGCACACAGGCAGCCCAGGCACCCTCCTGGCCAGCTGGCTGCAGACAGCATTTCTGCTCCCTTTCTGCCTGACAGCACTGCATTGCTGGCTCTGCTGCAGTCTCAGCAGTGCCTGGATTTCTGGAGGGGGTGAAGACATTTCTCAGAGCTATGCAGTGTGCTGGGCCTGACAGTGATCAAGGGTGCCCAGGAGGTTTCCAAAATCTTCAGAGAATTTGCTGAGCCAAAGCTGTTCACCTCCATTCTTTGATCTGTTCATCTCCATCTTTGGTCTAGGTGATCCTGCTCAGGCAGGGGGGTTGGACTAGATGATCTTCTAGCTCCCTTCCAACCCCTAATATCTGTGAATCTATGAATCTCCTCACTCCCTTTGGGCTCAGGGGTTAGGTGGTAACATGGCTCTGCTACATGGGCATGCTGGCAAGGGCTGGTTACAGACCAGCATGCTACATCTCACCTCCCAGTCTACACCACATGGTGCAGCAAACTTCCACTAAAGCATCTCCAACAGAGGGATGAGGAACTGGAGTTATTCTCAGTTTGCAACCTTCCTCCCCAACATGGCTGTGTGATAAATAAGGTTCTTGATGTCCTTCTTGGGGCAATGGCTTTGGAGGGTCTTCTGTGTCTGTGGTGGGCTTAGGAAACAGTGTGTTAAGGATTTTATATTCTCTCAGACAGCAAGGGATCATAGTGCATAGATACTAAGCTGAATTATTTTTAGAACTTGTGCTGCAGCTGTGATAGGGGTACAAAAATAGCAGAGTATATTACATAGGATTTTTGTGTCTGAGTTTGAAAGATTACCTGTAGCTGCCTGGTGTGTTCACACAAGTGGCTCCATTTTGGCAGCCTAATGCTGTTCCAGCATAAATCTGGCATTCATTAACATCCACTGAACACAGGAAGCCCTGAGATGAAATGGAAAACCAGTTTATTTTCCAAATAACTGAGAAACTAAGCAAACTATGGAGCAAGTGTTTAATATAGTTCCCAAAAACACACAAAGCGTGAGTTGCTATCTACACAGCTTCCCTTAAAAAATATTACAGCAGAACTATTTTTCAGATGTGTTTCTGTGACCCTGGTTGTCATTCAGACTGGGGATAAAATATTTCAGATATTTGTTTAAAGCATATGGACAGCACAGTCCTGTCACCCTCTCTACTTTCCAACTTGCTAACAAAAGCTCAGAAAAATTTATTTTAAACTCTATTAGGAGATGCTGTTTTATTAAGTCTGAAAGCACAGCAATTTTGACCCAAATCTTACCTGGTAAACTTTCAAATTGAGAGCCTTTAAGGAGATATTCCACTTGGAATATCCAAAATATTCCATTTTTCCATCTCTAGTGCACGTAACAGCATCATTAAATCCTTTGCCAGAAAAGCCTTTGGATTTAACAAGCTCAGAATGGGATCGTTACTTATACACCCCATTTATCTTATAGATTTGAACTTCAATAACTATCCTTCCCCTCCCCCACTGTCTCTCTATTCTTGTGTAAGATTAACAGCAAGGGCATGCAGTTCAGTTCACTGCTCAGCAAAAACCAGAGTAATTCTTTGCTGTGGGAACTGCCAAGCATCACTGACTTCTTGGGCCATCGCCCACATGTAACAGTGCAGGGTCTGGCCCAATGGCTTGGGTTTCTTTGGGTTTTTTTGGGGGTTTTTTTACTATATTGATATTGCTGAGAAGCAAACAGCAAATGTGTTGCCCTTCAACCAAAGGATTAATGTGATACTGCTGCTTTGCTGGTCAGTTAATTTCACTCTGTCCTCAGCAATGTTAAAATGCTACACTTCATGACAATTACACTACATTTATACTACTATTTTAACTGTACAGGTGTAACTGTACAGTTAAAATACATGCTCTGTATTCAGAGAGGTTAAAGACTCACCTGCCAGTTGCTGGGACAGAGGCAAAAGAAACCATCCAGTGAGTTTACACAGGTCCCTGAGTTCTCACAGGGGTTACTACTGCAGGCTTTCCTCTGGATAGCCTGAAAACCAGGAAAGAGCAAAACATAAGGTCCCTGCTTATTTGGTGTTCCATTAGCATTTCTTTTTAAAACAAACTTATGTGTTTCTCCCCAGTTTTTCTTGGGTTCCCCTTCTTTTGTTTTGTTTGTTTTCTTTTCAAGCAAGGTTGATTTGTAAGGTTTTTGAGCTGTTTCACTTAGCCCTGTGCAAAATAATGCCTAATGCAATTGGTCTTGCAGAGGGTGGCTGGCTGCAAGAACTAGGAGGAGAAAAGTAAGATGTAAATATTACTAGAGACTGTTCTTCAGCAGCAGACTGTGACTCTAGATGGAGGGGTTATCTTCTTGATTCCATGAGTGACTCATCTGACAACTGCTTTTACAGCAGTTGCTGTGCCTTGTCACAAGCTCAGTGGAGAAGCAGGTGCCAGCTGAAAATTAGCTATTTCCAGTACAATCTAAAGACCAGTTTGAATTCTCCAGTCTTTGTCTTGATGGCCCAGTGAAGGAAGAGTTTATTTCTTCTTGGTATCTAGTTTTTGTTCTTGAGTCTACATCTGTTTTTCCTTTAAGGAATTCAGGCTCCTACACAATTCATATTTTCTAAGAAAACATTTCACCTCCTCCACAAATCTTGGCTGGTTTTTTTTAGCTCCTGTTACCAAAAAAAGTTTTCTTGAGTAGTGCATGAGAGGAAAGAAATCATGTAGCTATTTAATCATTGTAACCTCACTTACTCAGGGCTGGGTTTTCATTCCTTTCATCTCTAGTTTGCTTCCCATTTACTCACCTGCTCTAAGCTTTGAACTTTGTTGTCAAGACTCACAATCTGCAAGAGAAATGCAAATTACATCACACGGGGTATATGAGTGACCACAGAGGTATGTGCTGGATGCCTGTGGGCTGACAAAACACTTTCTTTTGAGAAAGGAGGATAGGTGCTTTGTGAAACCCCTACAACAACCCCTACTACTACAAACCCCTATAGCCCTTTCACCTGGGGAATAAAATGCCCGTGTAATAACTAAGAATAGTCAATTTCCTGAATTTAGGGAGGTTTTACATCCATAAACATTAGAGGATATAGTCTAGAGAGATGCTGACAGTGAACAAAAGAAGCATCCTGGTATTGGGAAATCTGTGAATTTACAGGAAGATTTCCATTATCTCCAGAGTTACTGAATAATGATCTCAAAATTAAGCATATACTCTGAGCTGATGTTAAACACAGAATCTACCCCCATTGCCTGAATTGGAGTCCAGAAATACTAAAATGAATCAGGTACTAATGTTAATGTGAGGAACAAGAACTGTGAATACTGGAGGAGGTTAAGATGAGGGTATGGTTTACCTTGGAGGTTAGCAGAGCAACCTGCTGGGACACATTCTGAGATGCACCACTGGCTTTTTTAAGTTCTTGAATTGCTGCATTGTTTTCTTTCACCTAAATTTAAATAGCAGAGATAACATGAACGAAGTTTGGCTTTGTCAAAAGCTTAGGAAAGTTTAACTTTGCTTATCTTTACTATTATAAAGTCCACTTAAATGCAGGGAGCTCTGTTACACACACAATTTATTCTTTTAATTATTTCTGTAATGGTGCAATTACAAGGCTGCAGTAGCTTACTTTCATATTATCTATGTCAGCACTCTAATGTATCTGTCATACAAAATACACCAGACATTTGTTAAGACAAATCTGAAGGCAGATAAATTATTAATATGCAAAACTAAAAATGCAAACATATTAAGGAAAAGTAGCTGTTATCACCTGACTAAAAAGCTCTGCAAGGTCTTCTTCATTAATTTTTATTTTCCCAAGTGGTCCAGTTCTAAATTCAATATTTTTGCTGGAGGCAGCGTGGAACACCAAATTACCCTGCTCTGAGGACAAACGAGGCCTGTTGCATTACAGAAAAAACAAACAGACAAAAACCAAACAACAAAACAAAGAGATCATTTAGTTACACACACCTGCCAAAAAAACTACGTAAAAAAGAGCTGCAGCAAAGCCATTCTGTTGCCATTACTGTCACTTAGAAGGCACCACATGAACAAATGCATTTGCAAACAATGGTACTTACTGCTCCTCATAAATGGATCTTTTCTGCCTCTTTTTCTCACACAGGTTTGATTCACAGCAGAATCCAATCAACAGCAGCAGTACAACTAAAAGCCCATGAGCAGGGGCTGCCCAAAGCATTGCTCTCCTCCAGCTGTCCTGTGTTTGAAGTGAAACCACCAGGGTGAATTGTACCTTTGTGAGCCCAGGTGCCCTTTGCTCTCACACAGCTCTTTATTCACAAAGTGCCCCTTCTGCTGTCTTGTCTTGCAAGGGTGAACTTTATCTCAACAGAGATAAATAAATAATAAATGCATCAAGAAATAAATCCTAGGTCTATAGAATTGTTTGGGTTGAAAGGGACCTTGCAGAACCCCTATTTCCAACCCACCTGCCATGGGCAAAGACTCCTTCCACTAAATCTGGTTAGAATCATAGAATGTTTAGGGCTGGAAGGGACCTCCAAAGGGCATCTAGTGCAGCCCCCTGCAGGGAGCAGGGACACCCTCAACTAGCCCAGGCTGCTCAGAGCCTTGGCCAACCTCCCCTGCAATAGCTCCAGGGATGGGGCCTCAACCACCTCCCTGGGGAGCCTGTGCCACTGAGCCACCACCCTCAAGGGAAACAACTTCTTCCTGAGATCCAGTCTCAATCTCCTCTGCTCTCATTTCAACCCATTCCCCCTCGTCCTTTCACTGCAGGCCCTTGGAAACAGCCCCTCTGCAGCCTTCCTGCAGCCCCTTCAGGCACTGGCAGGTGCTCTAAGGTCTCCCCAGAGCCTTCTCTTCTCCAGGCTGAACAACCCCAGCTCCTTCAGCCTGTCCCCACAGCAGAGCTGTTCCAGCCTCTGAGCATCTCTGTGGCCTCCTCTGGCCCTGCTCCAGCAGCTCCATGTCTCTCCTGTGCTGAGGGCTCCAGAGCTGGCTGCAATACTCCAGGGGAGGTGTGAGCAGAGCAGAGCAGAGGGGCAGAATCCCCTCTCTCCAGCTGCTGCCCACACTGCTCTTGCTGCAGCCCAGGCTGCCATTGGCCTTCTTGGCTGCTAGTGCCCACTGCTGCCTCATGGCCAGCTTCTCAGCCACCAACACCTCCAAGTCCTTTTCTGCAGAGCTGCTTTCCAGCCCCTCATCCCCCAGCCTTTATTTATAGTGAAGGTTGTTCCCACCCAGGTGCAGGACCCTGCACTTAGTCTTGTTGAACTTCATGAGGTTCACCTGGGTCCACCTCTCCAGCCTATCCAGGTCCCTCTGGATAACATCCCCTCCCTCCAGCCTTTCCACAGCACCACTCAGCTTGGTGTCAGCTGGGAACTTGTTGATGGTGCCTCCAATCCTATTGTCAATTAATGAAAATATTAAACTCTGCTCAAACCCTCATACAACCTGGCTTTGTACACTTCCAAGGAAGGGGCATTTAAACCTTTTCTAGGCAATCTGTTCCAGTGTCTCACCACCTCACAGTAAAGAAGGATTAGACTTAACATCTAGTCCAAGTCTACCCTCTTTCAGTTTAAAATCACTACCCCTTGCCCTAGAACAATAGACCCCAGTAAAAGAACTGTCCCCATCTTTCTTACAGTCCCCCTTGAAGTACTGAAAGGCCACAATAAGATCTCCCCAGAGCCTCCCCTTCTCCAGGCTGAACAACCCCAACTCTCTCAGCCTGTCCTCACAGAGGAGATGCTCCAGCCCTGTAACCATCTCAGGTGTCTTAAATAAAAAACTGACAGCATGCAAATCCTCTAGCCACTAAATGCATTGTTCTCTTTTTAACTTTTGGTTTCAGGAGCTTTGAAAGATCATTACTTGAAATCTGTCTGTATTTTATCATGATGTCTCTGAGCTTTATACAGATGAGCACCACTGTGTCTCAGAGCACTTTGTGACCTACAGCTGGCTCCTACAGGAATGTCTCACTCCCCCCACTTGCTGTACCACATGGGCAAAGGAATTGTCATTTGGCAGCAATAAAGGATGTAGATTGTTACAAAAAACAAAACAAAACATAACCAAACCCCACATATAAAACCTACAGTGGCTGGCAAGAAATATTTGTATTGAAAGAGAATCTTCTAGCAAGTGATTTATGGGACAGAAGACACAAGTTAGCAGTACCAAACAGTATCCCATGGATTACAACAGCAAAATACAATTTTATCCAAATATGGTTGCTCTGACTCAAAGAAGACTCAGTCCCCAGATGCTGGGGAGTGGATCACACACCAAGGGGACTGTATTTTGTTTGGCATGTGTATGCTGTCTTCATTGCACACACTAGGATTCCCAAATTCAGGGCCAGCCATAGAAGATGCAGAAGACCAAGGAAGAATTCAAAGGAGACTCAAAAGTAATTTAAAAAAAAAAAAAAAAAAGGCAAATGAATATGTTCTGAGAGCCAAAATTTGAATCTTGAGCCCATTTTCTTCTTTCAGCAGGATCTCAAAGCCTTCTCTAAAGCAGTGCCACACAGATGTTTCTCAGTGCTTGTCTCTGAGACCCAGGCTGATGCTGCTGGGAGCCACGACAGAGTCCAATCCCCTTCCCTCTGCTCTTGCCAGAGTCTCTGTGTTCTGCTGCCTTTGCACAAGACCTTGCTGTGCTTTCCTCTCCCTGCTTAGGGGAGCTTTGTATCTCATCTCCTTCCTCATGCCAGGATCTGCCTGAACCTCCAGGCCCAGTACCTTTCTTTTTGATTTTCCTTTTTGTTTAGTTGACAATTTATCTTTGTTTTTCACAAGCAACAGTTCTAACTGCTCTTGCTTGAAGGCAACAGTGGCCACCACTCACTGGTACTTTAAGCACCAGACCTTTCTACAAGCCATGGAACTTCTGCATTCCTAACCCTGCCCAGCCTTCCTTTCTGCTCCAGTTTGCACTGGTCACCTACAGATGTACCACAGATGTGTGGGACATGCCCTGAAGCTCGAGGATTGAATGAACTCTATAGCTTTCACAAACAGAAATGTTATGGGGTCAAAGCACCCTGGAAAAAAAAATTGGGTGTGGTGACAAAAAAATAGATAGCAGGAAGAATTTCTTTCCAGAGAGGGTGGTTGGGCATTGGAATGGGCTGCCCAGGGAGGTGGTTGAGTCCCCATCCCTGGAGGTGTTTAAGAATCGTGTGGCTGTGGTGCTGGGGGACATGGTTTAGGGACCCTGGCAGTGTAGGGTTAATGGCTGGACTTGATGATCTTGAAGGTCTCTTCCAGCCAAATCATTCTATGATTTACCTGAGTTTCCACTCAGCTGATGTTGTATTTCCCAGTACTTCCATCTTCACTTCCCTGGATCCTCTGCCATCCTTCCTCTTTCTAACAATACTCGTTCAAAATTCATGTTCAGAAGTGGCACATGCCACATGAGGCTGTTACCTCCATGGTACAAACCTGCACATTGCTGGTGTAAACAATGCTCGGCACCTTCTGGGGGTCCCTGTAGCTCTGAGAACGACCAAGCACTAATTATTAAGCCCTATAGAGAGGATCAGCAACCACAAGGTTTACATAAAGCAGGGGGGACTCTGAAAAATAATGTTCCCCTTTCTGTCTCTTACACATAACCACCTTCCTTCCTTCTCATGCTTGTGTCTGCAGAGTTTTCTGGCTGCAGCACCTTCCCTGGGGGCTGCAGCAGCTGAAAGGCTCCATTTCCCACACTAGTCCTTAAGGATTTCTTTTACTTCTCAGCATACTGCCCTCTGACATCTGCTTAAGATTTTGCTCCCATCAACACAGTTGATGAAGTTACTAAGTTACCAGCTGATGAAGTTAAAACTAACTGGCCAGGAAATCTGGGTTTTCAGCTATTACAGCAAGCAACAAAGAGATTAGTTGTGATTTAGTCAGCTACTTCAGCTGGAATTGATCTACTGTCCCAATTCTCCCTGGTTTCCTTTATCACAATGAAGGCAGTTACAACACATATTTGTTTTTAAACTGAATTACAACATTCATATTTAGATTCCTCTGTCTTTGTGATTCTTCTTCCTATATATATTGTTTCTACAAACTACCAACCACCTTGATGCTTCCTATTTCTGATTCTTTCTTCTTTTTGAAATTAGGTTCATGAAGTTTTTCCAGTCATTTGCATTGGCTTTGGTCTGTTCTATTGATTATTCCACCCATTTTAGCACATTCCAATTGCTTTAACAGACATGGGAGTTATTTTTAGGGACTTCCATTTGCATAGTCACCCTTCTCCACTAAAAACCCTAAAGCCATGAATAGACCTGACTGCACAGCTTCCCTCAGACTTGCTCTGTTCTGTACTGTTGGCTTTATAGAGAGGCTTAAAAGTGAGATAAGTCCATAAATCATTTGCTGTGTATTGGTGCTGTGATTACAAATATTGGCATTGTCACCATGCAAATGTCAGTAAGAGTGGCCATACTGGGTTATAAATCCCACCTAGTTCAGTACCCTGTCTCCAGTAGTGATGAAGAGCAGAAAGGTTGGAAATGAAGGGTAGACAAGCACATAAAGTACCTCTCCTAGGTACTTCCTTGGCCTCCATTTATTTGTAATGCCACATGGTAAGATCAAACTATCCCATCAGAAATGGTATTTCTGAGTAGAATTCCATTTTTAAGTGTATGATTAGCAAGCAAATAGAACAGAGAGATCAAAGATGAGGTGAGAATTAATAGTGTATCCTTGAGATGTAATAAATACTTGCTAAATTTTAGATTTATTTTAGAAAAGAGTGACAACTGCTAAAAGAGAATTGTACAGTCACTGGACTTGAACAGATTTTTATTGAGGTATCTCTTCAGAAAACAAAACAGGCTTATCCATGACAGTTTAAAACATGGCAGTGTTTTTCCAGCCTGTCATACAGAGATTCCTGATGATGCTTATACTCCTCCTAAGAGGGTCAGCAGAAGGTAAGGCAGCAGGAGAGTTACATTCACTGCACAGAAGGATGCACCTCCACTAAAAAATTTTGAGTTCATGAACCAAAATATATTAAAACCCAATGTGTTAAATGTTATTTGAGTAACTTCACATCTACAGATGTTTTTTCATGAGTATAGGGAATCCCTAGATTAACTTAGATAAAAATAAGCTTATGTAGGTAATTCTGTAAGGCAGCCAGCAAATGACTCCTTAATTACGACATCACCAAAAATAACATTCTTTTCCACAGCAGAGCTTCTCAAGTTTGAGTGAATGCAACATCATCTCACTCAAATTAATGAAATGTGGTTTAGATGTGGAGAATAAGTGAGCTACAAAACCAAAACTCAGATTTCTGGAAAGTTCCTTCCATTTATAGAGAGTTATCTTCCAGATTTCACTCCTTCACCTTTCACCTGCTTTTGTAATCACATTTCATTGCTGTGAAAACTAAGCTGCAGTTGCAAAGTGCAGAGCTCTGATGCAGGCTGCAGAGCACCCAGGATTAGGACTGCTTGGAAAAGGAAGCAACGTGATCATCAAGTTGGGTCAAGCAGGTGCAACTCAAAAGAGCTCAGTCAACACATCTATTAATGACAAACAGAGTAAGAAACACTCAGGTTAGTGTGCTGCTGTTACAGCTTAAGCAAGGGAAAAATACACAAATATATATTTACAACTCTGAAATCAGTTCTTTGAAAAGATTTCCTTCAGACACAGTTGTGATTAGCAAACAGACTTCAGTCTTCACAGACACAGTGAATTAAAATTCCCTGTCAATATGTAACAGGCTGTTTTGCTCTATCAGTGTTTGTCAGGGTTTGGTCAGGGTAGACCCACAGACCTGTAACAGACACTCTCTGCTAATCCCCCTCCCTCCCCATAGAGGAAGAGAAAGGGAATAAGGGAGAGAGACTGAGTGATTAGAAAAGGAAACTGGAACAGCCTTAGTGATAATAATAATAGCAATAACAATAATAATAATAATTATTATTATTATTAATTAAAATAATAAATGGAATATATACACCAGCTCCTGAAATGGATGCTTCCTAAGCATCCTCTCACCCTTTCCTCCCTCAAGCTTTTTTTTTTTCTCCAGACACAAATATAATAGTTACCTGCAAGGAAAAATAACTGGAACACCTGCTTCTTTAGAAAGCNACAGCTTAAGCAAGGGAAAAATACACAAATATATATTTACAACTCTGAAATCAGTTCTTTGAAAAGATTTCCTTCAGACACAGTTGTGATTAGCAAACAGACTTCAGTCTTCACAGACACAGTGAATTAAAATTCCCTGTCAATATGTAACAGGCTGTTTTGCTCTATCAGTGTTTGTCAGGGTTTGGTCAGGGTAGACCCACAGACCTGTAACAGACACTCTCTGCTAATCCCCCTCCCTCCCCATAGAGGAAGAGAAAGGGAATAAGGGAGAGAGACTGAGTGATTAGAAAAGGAAACTGGAACAGCCTTAGTGATAATAATAATAGCAATAACAATAATAATAATAATTATTATTATTATTAATTAAAATAATAAATGGAATATATACACCAGCTCCTGAAATGGATGCTTCCTAAGCATCCTCTCACCCTTTCCTCCCTCAAGCTTTTTTTTTTTCTCCAGACACAAATATAATAGTTACCTGCAAGGAAAAATAACTGGAACACCTGCTTCTTTAGAAAGCTTCTAGTTTTCTCACAACTTTATTTCTTGATGGATATTAAACTACTAAATGTCTTCTTTATAGCTAATCTGAATCCTCTTTTCATTCAGCCCAGGACATAATTGGCTTTCTGGGCTGTGATTGAACATCACCAGCTCATGTCCAGTTTTTCATCCACCAATACCACCAAGTCCTTTTCTGAAGGGCTGCTCCCAATCTCATCATTCTTCAGCATGCATTGATATCAGGGATTGCCCCAAACCAGGTGCAAGACCTTGCACTTGGCCTTGTTGAACCTCATGAGGTCCAGCTGGGCCTACTACTCTAGCTTGTCCAGGTCCCTCTGGATGCCATCCCATCACTCTGTGTGTGTGTCACCTGCAGATCTGTTCAAAGTGCCCTCAATCCCACTGTCTGTGTAATTGATGGAGACACTAGCACCAGTACAGAACCCTGAGGAACACCATTAGCCACTACTCTCCATCTGGACAGCCAGCTGTTGACCACAACCCCCTGGAGGTGGCTGTCCAACCAATTCCTCATCCACTGAACAATCCACCCATCAAATCCATAGCTCTCCCATTCAGAGAGGAGGATTTTGTGGAGGACCATGTCAAAGGGCTCACAGAAATTCAGAGAGATGACATCCCCAGCAATTCCCTTGTCCACTGCTGTAGTCACCCCAATGTAGAAATAGTTTCTTTAGGCAGGCCTTGCCCTTGGTGGAGCCATGCTGGCCACTTTGCAATTCCTCCCTGTCCTCAGTGTGCCTCGTCAGCACTTCTAGGAGGATCTGCTCCATGATCTTCCCAGCCCAGAGGCTGACAGGTCAGTAGTTCCCAGGGTCCCTCCTTTCTGCCCCTTTTAAAACTGGGTGCAATGTGTCCCTTTTCCAGCCTGCAGGGAGTTCACCTGACTGACAGACTTTTCAAAAGCCATGGAGAGTGGTTTGGCAACTCTCTCTTTGGTAAGGAGCAATGATCTTACCATGAATAATGGGAGAACAGAAACAGGCAAGTTATTGTCAGGGTTGTCATAATCTTGAAATATTTTTATTCAGATGCACCTAAAATGATTCCAAACAGACACACTTGTGTTCCAGAAATTAGAGAGGATGAGACAACCATAAACTGAGGACAACACTGTGTCTTAAAAAATTGTATACAAAATACTGACTTTAATAGTTTAATTAGTTACAAAAAAAACCTCAAAATTTTCAGATTATATACACAGTGTATCTTTTAAAAATTGATATTTACAGATTAAGACATTCTACAGGTAGAACTTGGTTTCTGCACTTAAGACAGCTTTTATATTTACAGCCTTTTTATACTGTACTGAGAAGAGGGTTTTAAGATAAAATCAAATAGTATTACTCACTTTCACTGAGGTATATGTAAATGCTGCTCTTGTTCCTTCTGCAAAGGACATTTAAATAAAGCAGTTAAGTCCTGGAAACTCATATAAATATATAAACCACCTCTACAGTGCAAACACACCATTAAAAGCAAGATAACAGACATATATCAGAACTGTTCAAAAAATATCTGGACAGATAAGTTGGTAAGACATGGTTTTTATTCAGCTGCCAACAGCTTTCTCTTGAAAGCTGTTTTTTCTGTCACCAGTCTGTACTCCTCAGATTCAGCTTCTAAGCTGTAGGATGGAGCAGAAAGTCTAAGCCAGCAGAATGGAGATCAGTTTTGCCACCACATGCACATTGAGGCTGTTTCCCAGAAGACGGTAGCATTGCTTCCTCGTCACTCTGTCAGGAAAGCCTGAAAGAAGAACAGAGAACAATGATATTATTGGGTTTGTTCTTAGCTTTTATTCTACTCCCTCTTCCCATGCACAGCTCTTGATGCAGTTACCTTGGACTGCAGCAGCACTCACCCCACGGCCCCTAAAATTCACCAAGTTAGAGAAATCATCCCCAACTAGGTCACTGATTTGTGTCAGTTCTTCCACCAGCAGCAATGCCATCTCTAAAGTTTACAAAGAAGCCTCAACACATTGCTCTGTTGTGTAACTAGTGCTGCTCCATCTTCTCTTCATATAGCTGAAGACATCCAGCAGTCTCAGGGAGGGGCAGCAGCACCTAAGCCACTGCACAACTGCTCCTCTGGAGAGCACCCAGAGGAACACACCCGTGGCAGAGACAAAGTGATGGTTCTGCAGATGGACTCAACTGTGGTTTTCAGCAGGCTTTATATTCTACTCCCAGGCTGAGCCCCTCTAACCAGCTGAGGCAAAACAAATGAGCCCTGTGATGCAAGATACCAGTGCAGCTCAGGGAATAAGCAGGGCTTACCAGGGGGTGATCAAGCAGCTCAACAATTTTCCATGTAATTCAACCCTGACCCTGCCAAATCCCCTCAAATACAGCACCTGAAACTCCCTCCACAAGGGAAGTGCATGGGCTGGGAGGAAGAAGGGAGACCCAGCAAAGACAGAACTGTTCCCAGTACTGTGCAAGTGCTGTGCTGTGCATTGAGCACCCCAAGGAGAGCAAGCTTCTGAGAATGAAGTTGCCAAGAGCCAGCTGCCCAGCTGTAACTGCCCTTGCTTGCTCTCCTACCCACTCCATTTGCTTCAGCTTGAGGCAAAGACAAACAGCAGTGGTGATTCAACCACTAAGGTCATTTGCTAAGCTCCTGAAACTTGATCACGTTCAATTACTTGATCATTCCCTAAGAAGAAAAACTAACTTTAAGCCCAACATCATCACCAGCCAGACTGGCTTTGATGCACAAACTGTGTGTGCAAGCAGTGATATCCAAGATTTTCAGACCACTTCAGAAAATCCCTCTTCCAGGAACTGCTCTGGAGAGAACATGATAGGACTGCTGTTGAGCCAAGGGTGGAAGGCTGAGGAGGAGGTGTCTGGGAGGAGCTGTTCCATCTTTCTCTGCCAGTTATGAATGCCTCAAATCTGGACTGCTCTGGTAAACACATCTTCTGCCAGCTCCATCCACTGCCCAGCTTCCTGGGCAACTGTTCTTCTCTCTTTAGAACAACCACTTGCACTTCCACACACTTCCTTAGATGGAGTTTTCACATGAAATCACTGAGCAAGGTACAGAATCTACACATTTTAACACTGTATGGAAGTATGGATGCACACACACATGCATGTGCACTTATTGCCCAAGAAATTTCTCTGAACTCTGGAAATTTTGGAGTTTCTCCTGCCTCTTGGCAACTGAAAGCTCAAATTAATTTTCAGGGCTCACAGTTTCCTTTATCCCAACCCTCCTCCAACTGCCTGTTATCTTGCACCTTCTACCTTAAGAGCATCCTACCTCAGTAGGGCAAATTTACAACAGTGGCACTTGCTGTGCCACCCAGGACCACACTGTGCCAGCTTTCCCCTGGGCTGCTGTTTGGTTCCTTCTGGCTCACACATATTCAGCACCAAGAGGAAGCTTCCAGAGGACATCCTGACATCACCCTCTTGAGAGCAGGTCACAGGTGCAAGAATGCTCTGATCTCTTCTAATGGGATTGCTGGGGGGGACACAGCAGCAGCCAAGACAAATGACTGTGGTATTTCACTGACCCTTAATGCAATTACTGCTTATACATTTACATGTCAAAAGCACAAGTTAACCTGTTAAGAATGAGCAATGGCTTTGGCTCTGGATCTCATGGATTGGAAAAGGCCATCAATTTGGTAAAATACAGAACCATTTAGACAATCAGGTTTCTTCTGATAATACTGTAGCTGCAGTGAGTAACAGCATCTGTTAAAAGCTTCCTGACACTCTCTTCATTTTAAGCTTATAGTTTTCTCTTCCTTTAGCTTCTTGGACCAACACCATATTTGTTGTGAGCACACCTCCAGGCTTTCCATGGTTGAGAATTTCAGCCCAAATGTTGCTGTCACTACAGAGCACAGGAGCAGAGAAATTCTAGCACATTTCCCCTGTGAAAATGCCACACTTCACAATAGTGACTTGAAATAGAACACAGGAGAAAAGCTGCCAGGGAAACACCCTTTGCTCTAGCCATAAATACAGTAACTGTCAAAAAACCCCAGAGCCTGCAAATCCTCAAAAGAAATGTAAGATTATAGTATCTAAATGCACCAGAGATTTCCCTCAAGCCAGAGCTGAGTAATGCTTTCTTTTTTAAGTACAAAGTTCTCACTCTGCAGAATACAACCAATATGAACCTACTACACCTCTCACTGATGGTGTAAAGAGTAATTTTACAGTTGGAAAACAAGGTGTATTANAAAATCTTTCATGTTGGCATGTAACTCACAGCACACTCCTGCAAATACTCTTAAACATGTAAGTTTAGTGCTGGCAACTCTAATGTTTGACCTTTCAACCTTGATTATGTGCTCTGAGTGTAGTAATTTTGAATATAACTGTAAATAATAAATTATAAAACNGATTATAGTATCTAAATGCACCAGAGATTTCCCTCAAGCCAGAGCTGAGTAATGCTTTCTTTTTTAAGTACAAAGTTCTCACTCTGCAGAATACAACCAATATGAACCTACTACACCTCTCACTGATGGTGTAAAGAGTAATTTTACAGTTGGAAAACAAGGTGTATTATTAACAAAAAAAAACAAAACAAAAGAAAAAAGGTCCATTTTGTGCTCAAAAGGGAGCTGGAACAGCACCACAAACCTATACAAGCCCAATCCCACTCTGTTTAGCTCTTTTTTTTTTACATTAGTCTACAGCAATATGGAACACAGCTGTCCTAAGAAAATGTCTCTCTGCNCTAAATAAAGCTGCAAAGAAATGTGTATAAAATGATTAGTACACCTCAGGACTCTAAGTCACTGAGGAAGTCAAAGAAAAATATAAGAAATTACTCAAGATTAGTGATGTCTTGTTCCATGGATGCTTGTGTTGCTGAGAGACAATAACTGATGTGATGGCACCTTAAGCACCTTAGCAAGAGAAACAGCTCTGCCTTCTTGGCTGCTGTTCTTTACAAAGGGAACTCTGGTCACCTTATTTCAGGCTTTATTCTGGATGACCTGTGTCCAGTGTAGTGGTGTGGCTGAGTCTTGATCCTTCACTACCTCCTCTCCACAAAAACTCAGAAAATGAAGTAGCTGACCAAGCATGAGGATGCCTTTTCTACAAACCAGAGATGACTCCAAAGATCATGAACTAAAGAGTTTGATTACCCTTGAATAAAGAAGTCACTGTATCTTCTGAAATTCCATTTTTGTCAGCAGCTGCCAATGTGTGAAAGGGAGAAAGCAAGCAGCTCAATCACTGCTAACCACTAACAGGCCTCTCAAACTGGCAGGATATGCTGACTTACCACAGTTGTGAGCAATGTGAGTTGTTGGCTGCCAGTTTCAGCTTTAGACAAAGGTATTCCTTCATTGCCATTTGGTAGAAGAGTGTTTCTTATGCCAAAACTTATTAAAATAAAAAACTAAACTAGCTCTTATAAAATATATTAAAAAACCAAACAACCTAGCGGAAATTCAGAAAAAATCAGAGTTAGCCAAATAACAAGAATCAATCATAATAACTGAACAGTCCAGAAAGAAATGCAAAATAAAAGCATGGATTAGTCCTCAGTGAAAATAACAGATTAGCATTTCTGAAGACTGATGTAGAAATGGGTGCTTTGGAGCACATACCAAACTCCAGAGGGAATCCATGAAGATTTGCTATTTCTCTGGGGGTGAAGTACCTCAGTTTCAGCATTGACAGTTTCATCAGCTTCTCTTCTTCTGCTAGCTCCTCTATGTTTTTAAACACTGATTCAAGCTAGGAAGAATATCCAAACAACAGCAGATATCACTGATGCAGGCTGAATATGTAAAACACCCATTTGAACAGAATATTTCCTTATCACAGTGCCAAAGACAATAGGATGCTTTGCTTGAAAGAATGATTGGTGGTGTATTTTTACAATTATCTCCACACATGGACTTGCAAGAAAGAAATCAATGTTGCCATGAGCACAGGCATTATTTCTTCCTCCTTACAAGCTCCATCAATGAGGCAATCAAAGGATTTATTAATGACAGGATAGTGACTTAATATAACTGCAAAGCCAACCATCCACACAACTTAAGCTGAAGGGATGCAGCTGTTTTAATACATTAGCTTTGAGATTATCCTCAATTCCAAAGCTGCATTCTTCTTAGGCTTAGAAATGCTATAATATTAGTGAACAGCACTGAAGTGCAAGAGGAGGTGCTTGTGAACAAAACAGGACGTGTGAAAAACAAAATTATTTGAATGATGATTCATCAATACATTGATTTTTCCCTTTCCCAGTGCCAAAATACCACTTTCTGGTGAACATAGGTAGTATCAACAGAATTCTTCTAAATACTTTGCCTTCCCAGATAAATAATACTTTTGAAATTCAAAATATTTGACAATATTTGTGGATCACCTCTGCACTAAAATGTCCCTAGAATCACAGCATTGTGCTGCACTTTATCCATAGTAATTTTCAATGTTTTCACATATCCCTGTGAAACCTCTGTATGACACTACAGAAAACACAGCAACTCATGTTCTCCACAGAGGCATAATTTGATTTAAATAAACTGTTGCTTAGAAACACTAAGTAAATAAAATGGAAATACAGTTGACACGAAATGTAGTTTTCAAAGCATGTTTTGTTATGATACTCAGAATAACAAAGCAGAAGACATAAAAGAACATGTTTTAAAATATATCCCTCCTGTGTTAGTCTACACATCCTTACCTGTACATCTGCTGCTGTCTGCAGAACTGAGCCTGTCCCTTCTACATAATGTCCATACCTTAACAATAACAATCAAAAATTAGCATTTTTCATTGGACCTTGGAGCACTGACAACTGCAAAGATGCAGGGAAGTTAGGTTCCTTTGCTTAACAAACAGCCTGCTGGACAGAAAAAGCAAAAAGGCTTGTTATTGACAATGCTGACCCTTGGAGTGCAGTAGCTCTGGATGTGCTCTCTAGGGATGAGTTGCAATCAATGAAAGAAGGTTTCTCTGCACTAATGCCTTACAGAAAGCCACTGGGCAACTACACAAGGCTCAGGAATTAAATCACAGCATGAGAAAGGGCCATCTCCACTGCACAAACCTATCTTACACTAAGGCAAGATGTGTTGAAGGCCAAATGGTCCTAGGGGTTCAAAGTGGCTCTGTGTATTCAAAGGAGGACCATTAGTGTGAGCCACCAGCTTTCCCAGCAATCCATTAGGAACCAAGTGTTTCAGTCTGGTTGAACTTTTGCTTGCTTGTGTGTTTTCCACAGAGGGAAGGGATGGTGGATGGCCATGCACAGCAGGAGAAAGAAGAAAAAAAAAAAAGGAAAAAAAACCCAAACTAAACAGTAAGCAAACTTACATTCTAAAACCATTATGCTCACTCTTTTGTCTGCTTTGTGGTCAATTGCATAACATGTTTCCCCTGTGCTCTCTACCAGGCCATCATTTCAACATAATTATGAGTTTTCAGAAGCATGCTCTGCCAGTCTATCTGTAATGGTGCTTGAACACCCTGAACAAGCCAAGCAGTGGCCTCTGCACAGGGGATGAGTGTCAGATGTGCCCCTGCAGCAACCCCCAGCAGGCAGCATTCTCTAGCTCTACCTGCACACTCTGAGAGCTACAAAGCTCTTCTGCTCCACTTGGGGCCCATTCTAAAGCAAGAACAATTTGTTTCAAGTGTTTCTAATCCCAGAATGAAGAAAGGAATAGTGTCCCTTCAGCACAGACACAATGACCCAGCACAGCTCAACCTTGAGAATTTCTTCTTCAGTTGGCAAAGCTTCTGAGGAGTTCTGCCAGCATCAGTGAGAGCAACACTCAGAGTGCTCACAAATCTTCCCCAGGATCAGAACAGAAGGCACTGAACACTGCTGCAGATTGAAAACATGAGCAACTGTGTTGGAAATGGCATTCTGAAAATGCAAGGTTTAACACTGACACACACAGCAGCCAGAAATCCTGACCATCATCTTATCTAGCATCTTGATGAATATTTCTGTGCCAAAATAAAGAAATAAGGATAATTTTCAAAGTGGTGTTTCAGTTTTACTGGGGGGAAACAATCTTTTAATAGGATCCATGTTGTATAAAATAGTCTAAATGGCACTAAAGTACAAAACTCCTCCAAAAAACCCCCAAACCCATTGGTGAAAAAGTGGTTTAGGGGCTGGGAGGGGGTTGGGTTTTTAAATCAAATGTGGGCAGATGGCCAGTGTTATCTGGATTGTTATTAATTATCATTGCAGCTGCTGACTACAGAAAAATTAATATTCCTTCCTTAGAATATAATTAAAGCTGGGATTTTTTTTGCCACAGTAAAACATGATGCATTGATTTTCTGACATTTCATTACCAACTATAATGAAAGAAGCTGACTTAAGAAATTACAGTCCTCAATTTTCATTTGACTCAAGATTCCTCCCCCCCTTTATTTCTGTAAGCTTTAAAAAAAAAACCTTTTAATTTCATACATATATTCTTTCTGGGTATATTGTGTGCTATATTATGACTAACAAGTAATTTCATTGAGGTAGAGAAAGCTTCTGTAACTTTTATTAAACTATTTTAGAAGGTATTGTTTTTCTTCTCAATAGCATATCAAAAAGACCAGTATGTCCAGACTGACTGTATCTAAAGAAGTTGTTTTAATTTGCTCTGTCCTTAAAAATGGACAATTACCTTTCACAACTTAATGTAGAGGGGTTCTCTGTGCTAGTTGGAGTGTTCTGCTCCATTCAGGGTCCAACTTCCTAAATCCCATGCTTCAGAGAAACTTAAAACCAGAACTCCTAGAATGCATACAGCAGCATCTTACTCTTGGCTTCAGAAAATGGCCTGGTTCAAGTCTGAGATGTGATTATAATCCTTCTCTTACTGCTGAGCTGTAAATATGACCACATTGAGAACACACTGAGCTACCTGGCCTGGCTCCTTCCACATGAGGGTCAGCAATCATGTTCCATGTCAGATTTCCCACCACTAAATATAAAGAATTCATATTAACTACTCAGGAAGCTCCTTCACTGTGATTTTCATAAACATGGCCACAAACTCCTGTGACACAATCAAGTGAATCCACAAGTGGCCCATTTTTTTTTGATGACATTTAAGGCATAGATGAAATAGGTGATTGTTCTGGTCTAATGTTCTGACTATACCAGCTAAGAAATGGATCCCATGAGATGCTGATTCTGCCACAGATCAAAAGAGTGAGGGCAAAGAAATGTCAATGAGAGCTGGAGAAATGCCTTTCTGCTGCACTAATTGTGAACATTCAAAATTCTCAGCTTTCTTACTGTCAAAAAGTTGAAATCACAAAATCAGCAGGAACTCTGTCAATCTGGAAGTCTAATTTCTACTTTAAAAAAAACCCCTAATTTTCTACATTAAAATAAACCCCAAACCAACAGACCCACAAACCAAAATACAAAACTAATCTACTTTGTTGGAACATTCTGGGAATTGAAAAGAAAAAAATCCACTTTGAAAAATCCACCAATATTAACATTTCCCACAAACTTCCAGGCTCCAACTGGCATTTTCCAATACAAATGCATTCAGTGGGAAAGCTCCTGACTGGTTGTCTGTGGGGTTTCAAAATATTCAACAACCTCAAGCAGTCAAAATTCTGAAGTATAAATCAGAAAACTACTAGACAGTAAAGCACTGATTTCTGCTCTATCAGATATGATTTGAAATGCATCAGCCTAACTGGTGTTATGATATGGTCAATCTACAGCTGCTCTGACTTCCACAGCTGAAAAATCTAAGAAATCAATAAAATGTACAATGGAGAGAGTTTTAATGAGGAATGGATTTGTCATGCATGAGTCTGTAACTTCACAGAGCAATATAAAAGATTCATTAATGAATCAGTCCTCTACCAGGCAATTGGAACCATATTTCCACAGGGGTAATTAAGCTTCTGTGAAGGTCAACAACAAATGGCAGTGTCTTTTCTGAATGCCTTTTTGGAGTGGGCACATGATGTTCTGCCAGGCAGATGCTCATGCTGGCAGCCACTGGACCTGGACATGTATGATATAAGGGGATTTTCTGTGTCTTTTTTGATGAAATTTCTCTTCTTGGTTTTACAGCACACAAGGAAAAACACTTTCAAGCTTCAGGACATATTCAACAGGATGTTTTCTTTGCAACTTACCCTTTTGTAAAGCATGTGGATCTCCTGCAGGTGGGTTTAACAATGTCTAGTAAGAGAGCATAACGAAGTAAAGGCTTTGGTGGTAAGTAATACTGACTCATTTCTTCATTCTCATCTTCCAAGAAATCTTTTAGCATTTGAATAGAGGAATCATTGTCCTGACAATGTTTCCTTTCCATTTCTTCTGTGGTTTCTAGCTTAAAAAGAAAAGCCCCTTTTGGTAAACTCTTCTCACTACTGGAATCAGGAGCAATGTTTGGATCCAGATTCTTTTCTTCAGAAGACAAGGAAGAACCAGCTTCACCCACTTTGTCAGCAACTTTGTCCTTGAATGAGTCTTCTACATCCTGATCTGGGAATCTTGTCAAAATCTAGGACCAAATTGTGAGGAAAAAAAAAAAAAGCACTGCATTTGACAACTTCACAGAAGACTCTGCAGCAAGTATGATTCTTTCAGAAGTGCTCAGAATAAAACAAGTAGCCATTCAATGTTATTTTCATGAAAACTTCAAAAAAAATGTTAGTATCAAGTTTTGCTGACCTACCAGCAACAATGTCAGGAATAACTAATTGCAAGTAACTGCCTTTGCAAGAGTATAATAAAGGTAGCAAGAACAAATTGTTTTCTAGCCCACTCAGTTGCTGTTCCCCAACTGTTTAAAGCCATCTGAGCCACTAGTACACACTTCAGCCCTTAGAAAATTCAATATTCTGACTGAAAAAAAATGGAACAAAGCACTAACAGACTCACCTGGCCAGGAGCTTGAAAGGAACATGGCTCTTGGTGAAGCTTTGCAATCAGAAAATAACGCAGTCTAGAATTGGGAATGCCAAGCTGGAAACAAAACACACAAGCTTTAGTCCACATGATAAAGAGAGAAAAAGTGGCCTATGGCATCATACAAGTTATCTTCCATTCTATACAGTAACAGAACTATGCCACACTAATATATATCCTAAATACTTCAAACTTCCTTGCCTAGGTACTTTCAAGGAAACACTCGGGCAATTATTCACTGCACCTTATGGTTTTATTTTCTCTGTAAAGGAACATTTACACAAGGTAAGAAGAAAACTGGCATGCATCATGATTTCTTGGGATAGGTACTACCTGTTTTGTATAAAAAAAGGCAAAAAGACATCTCCTTGCCTATTTGAAGAAGGAATGATAAGATCTGGAAAAAAAAAAATAAATAAAAAAGCACCACATCCATTTTTCAAGCTACCCTCTATCAGCTTCTCTCATATACATATATATTTTTATATATATATATATATATATATAGGATTTCCCTGATTCCATTTAGCCTTGAACTATCTGAAATCTCCCTCAAATCTCCAGTTGTCATGGAAACAGGCAAACAAAGCCCTTCCTCCCACAAATAACACAGTCAGGGTTTCTGTGCTGGGAAATGAACAGGCATCAGCACTTCTGAAGCAATGAGGCTCCTGCAGGGAAAACCACCCTCCTGGTCATAATGGAAATTCATGTCCTCTTAAAAAACATCAAATGGAGCAGAGCAATACAGGACTGGGATCTGAGCAATAAGAGCAGTATTATTATGCCAGTATACTGATGAGAAATCAGAAGTCATATCAGATAGCTTTCTTATTCAAAAGAGTATCTTCAGCTCTTGGCATGACTCTGAACAATAGATCATCTTCAAATGAGCTTGGCCTCAGTGAAGTTAAACACGTACAACAGAACAATTTTAGTACTCACACAGGTTGGAGACAAGAGAAACTCTTGGTATTTAAATCCACACATTTCTAGTGTTCTCAAAAGTTCATTTCTAGCAGTGAAAAGAATAAAAAAAAGCAATTATTCCCTTCACACAACCTTTAGTCCCCAAATAAAAATACACTAAATGAAGCACCTTAGTTACCAAGACATTCAGTCAGCAATATAATTGGACAGGGAATTACAGATATGATGGCATCCATTTCTGAACTTAAGGACACAAAAGTTGAGTGTTACTGTAGCCAAAAATGCCTATTATACTTTCACAGGCATCTCACACCTACAAATACCCCTTCAAAAAATATCCCATCTCTAGAACAGTACTTACAGCACATCAACAAGGAAAATAATCAGAGAGCAAGACATTCTCTTTATTGTGAATTAGAAAACAGGAGATTAAAAGCACTACAAACAGCCTGTTACTTCCCTCTCCTCACATCCATGGCATCAGCTGAGCCTAACAAAAGGGCTGACACAAGAGATGACAAAAATGAAATGGCAATTATTTTTTCAAGGCTTGTCTTTTCTAAGCCACACAGACTGCACTAGGCTGGAACTACACAAGAAGCAGGAGCTGTGAGCTGCACCTGGCACTCTGTGCCACACAGCATCTGTTAATGAAAGTGAGTGTTGGGATGTTTTGGGTGCTTGTTCCAAGCACTGGGCAGCAAGGCACAGCCTTTGGAAGCACAGGGTGTGGAGCTGCCTGGCACAGTCACATGCAGGGTGGCTGCTCACTTGGTGCTTTGGGGAATCCTGCTCTGTTCCAGCAAGAAATGAGAAGGGAGACTGCAGCCCCCTGCTTTGCCCCCTGGAGAGGATAATGCTCCTGCTGCCATTAGGCATCCTCATTAACAATGCTGCTCCTCCACATTTTAGATGAGGATGATAAACAGTCTTCACACTCCATCCCTGGACCTGAATCCACAGAGGTACTGAAGAAAGCCCCTGTACTGGACTGAGATCTTCACACAAGATACCATGAGTGCCTGTCATGGATAAAACCCCAAAACCTCTGAGTGCTAAACCTACTGTTGTTGTTCTCTGAAAATTAATACTGACCCTTTCTAAAGGGCACAGGATTATCAAATAAAATAAAGAGTCAGTGTGTTAGAGCATGTGTTACCTGCTCCAAGAAATAAAGAGTTATTTAGCAAGTGACTTTCACAATCTAATGTTTTCATTCCTGAATCAAACCAGTCTTTTTTGTACACAGATGTTAGCTGCCCCTTCTTACTCTGTTTCACTAACTTAAATTCTAGGAAATAAAATTCCTGCCTTCCCCTTCTAAAGAATATGCCCTTTATTGAAAAGTAAAACCTGCAGAAGTTAGACTTCACCTTGCAGAAGAGGATTCAAATCCTTTAACATTTTCTATAAGTAGGTATTTTGGAAGCTTCTGGAGCCTACAAAGGAAGAAAAAAAAATATCAACAAATCAGCTACAAGTTGTAAACTACATTAAATTAATCCCCAGATTTGTTTAGCTACAAGAAAGATCAAAGTATTTCCACATCATGCCAGCTGTTAAAATTTAGCATCCTTAAAAAAACATAGCTCAACTTTCAAGGTTGCCTCAATCAAATCCTTTCTAAATGCATTAAAAAAATGAGAACTGCTGGCAATGATAAAAACAATAAACACAATTTCTATACAGATGGACTGCTGCACCTTCCTGGACCCCATGCATGCTCTTCTGAAAATGCTTACCACCATTCATTTCCTAAAGCATAATATTATTAAACAGATTGAGTTTGTAACAGGAAATAAAATTTCCAGGGGAAAAACATATCACTATTCAGTGTGGAACAGAAAACTTATGTCTTAAAGTGATTAAACCTTAAATCTATGTTGAGATGTCACACCAACATCAGCAATAACACATCAGAACTAGCATTCATCTAACTGCTTCCAGAAATACAACATGTGTACAGCTCAAACTGTATATACTCAGTCTCCTAAGATCAAGATTTGAGTTAAAACAGAACTAATTCTGTTCAGTGATTTACTTTTCAGCTCAGTCTCTAACTAGCTGCACTGTCTGAAATTAGCACCATGTTTTCCCAGGCAGTGTCTGTGTTTGCAGTGATAACACCCCATGCTTAGAGTCACTACCAAGGATTGCTGTGCAGACCAAGGTCACTGCTGGGTCTTGTGCAGCATGTCTGGGGTGCAGAAAGGCCCCCCCTGAAGAGAAGCAGCCAGGACAGGTGACCTCAAACTGCTCAGGGAGGGATTCCAGCCCTTATAGGTCATATTGAGTGTAAAGCTGAGGGAACACAAGGGTAAAGCCTCTTCTTCAGTGGCTGCCATCTGAGGGGGACTCTGCCTTCAATCCCAGTCTGTGAGTTCCTGATTCCAGTTCCAGAATCCAGCTCTTGAATCTGGTTCCCATCTGCCTCTGAGTCCAGCCTGAGCCTTCCCCAGTGCCTGCTGCACAGCATCAGTAGTGCCAGTGATGTAACTGCCATCAGGGGTTTGGTTCAATACTGGGTTTGGGTGCATTTGTATATATTCCATTTTATTACTACTATTATTTGCATTAAAGCTGTTTCAGTTGTCTTTTTCAATCCATAAGTCTTTATTCTCCTTTTTTTCCCCTTTGAGGAGGGATTGAGGCTAACACAGTGTCTGTTACAGATCTACTGGACAGTCCTGACCTTAACCCTTGACACCCACACTCCACATCTTCATCTCCTACAAACTCTTAAAGTAATGAATGCAGAACACAGCCTGAAATGCAAGAGCTCACACAGGATCAACAGATCACAAGGCAAGTAATCACTACACAAAGAGTAAGTGTTAAGTGCTTGGCAGGTATTAACTCAGAAACCTGTCTGCAACAGCAGCAGGCTGACACCTTGGCTTTAGCTTGCCCCTGGACATGATAAACAAGACACTATCCAGACTACCTGGGTTAGACTTTCTTTGCTGGCTGGGTGCTCCAAGTATTTCCCACCTCTTCTCAGCCCTTGAAACTGTCCTTTCTCCCTAAAATGTCTCTTCCCAGGCTATCTTTGAGCCTTATTTCAGCAACATTTCATCATAAAAGGCTGAACAGAAGGCACAAAAAGCCAAAGAATGAGAAATTATAGTTTCCACAGACTGAACACACACCATACTCATTTAGAATTCAAAGTGCTCATTCCTATATTAGGAATTTCCCTTTTTTGGGCTGAATGACTCCATGCTCAGTGTCTGGCAAACATGTCATGTACAAAAACCACACAAGCACTATCTCAGTACAACATGAATATACTGGGAGAGAGAACTCTGCAGTCCCCACAGTCTAGAACATATCACAGACTGCTTACAGCAAGGTAACTACTTGCCATGGGGAGATAAGGGACAGCAGCAGTGGGGTGTTGAGATAAAGTTACACAGCCAAGCCCAGCTCCTTTGAGTCATCATGACAAAAAATATATGTGCTGCAGTGTCTAAAGCTTTGGTTTTGAGAAGGAACAGCTTCTGCCTTTTATCCAGCTGAGCCTCCAAGGAAGCAACATTTCCTTATTAATGCACAATAGTGTTCCAAAAGCAGACAGCCCCTTAATTGTGTTTCAGTGTAATGGGAAGGAGTGCTGAGGCCAGGATTCCCTCAGGAATAAGGAAAGGCTTATTATTATTCTGCCAAATTATTAACTTACTATCTGCTCTTTTTAATTCATCATTTTGAAAGGTCTGTCTGCAGGACTGAGTTATATTCCTTGTTTCAGAAGACATCCTTTGCAACTTCTGAAAATCCATGATCTCCCTATTTCTATGTCTCTGCTAGAAGCAGGGAGTAACAATAACAATCTTTTTTTACCTATTAATTGTATCACTCCCTAAGCTACAGAATCTGTTTTGTGTTCTATGTTCTCTGCCACAGATTGCTCAGCTGATCCCAGCCAAGCCCTTCTGTGTCTGTGTTCTCTAGCTGCCAATGTCAAGGCCACAGAGGGTGTCACATTTAATGCTGCTGGCTGCAAAAATGTTGTTTCTGCAAGAAAGATTAAGATCTTTTTTCTCCCAGTGTTAATAGCAGTTTGAAAGAAAGTCTGTTGTTGGTACTGGTTTCCTTCTGTGCAGAAAGTATTCATTTAAAATT
>VYZU01048342.1:170166-182493 GCA_013401355.1 Ceyx cyanopectus | reverse complement strand
TCCTATATTAATATATATTTCATTATTATATATTTTTTATTATATTTATTATTATTATATGTATATTATTTCCTATTTATAAATATAAATTCCTATAACTACTTCTACATAAGTCAGTGGGAGTTTGATGATGAACAGTAAAAACACAACTCACTGGTTTTAATTTATGATATAACCACAGTTTAAACAGACACAATAAAACTAAGACCATAAATGAAAGCACATAGAGTAAACTATGAGATGAAAAGGACACTGGTAAAATACAAGTATTTGTAAGTTCCATAGTGAAAACAGAGAAGTAATACAGGGATACTACTAGTATTGGGCTGTAAGACTTTAGAGGTGACTTGTTTTCCTGAAAAATAGATTTATTTTAGTTATAACAAAGAAGTGAGGTAGAAGTTCATTGATACCTTGGGAGAATATCAAGGATGTAGAGAAAGCTCCTTGTCCGTGGATCAGACACATCCCCTTGCAGGCCAGTTCTAGGAAGGAACAAACACACACCTGGGTGTTACTCACTGATGTCTGACTTGGATTTTTTTTGGTCCTGGGAAAGGAATGGCTCAAGTCTGTCCCTGGAACCCATCAGCTCACAGAGAGGTTAAAATGGAAGCATTGAATAATGAAATCCACTCCCCAGTCTGCAAAGCATTTAGCATTCTGCTCTTGCACATCAAACCTCTTCAATGTTACTTGGCTTTAAAAGAATAAAAAACCTTTATTCTTATTTTTATGACTTCCTGGGAATACCCTGCTATTTTACAAGGAATATATTTAATTACTTCCATTTTACAAGGCATATATTTAATTATTTCCAAAGTCTCAGTGCTCACCATTTTGCAGAACTGAGCCCCATGTGAATAACTCAACCAACCTGGTACCATTAAACTGGGCAGCTCAGGTAGGTCATAAAAATGCTAACACAACAGAACAANNNNCCTCTTCTGGTCCCTGCTGTCATACACTATGGATTTGAAGCTAAACTGGCAAATAACATCTCAGTAATTTCAATTCTTAATCAGAAAGATATTTTTCTACATCATCTACAAAGTCTTTTCAAAGCCATTATCCTCTAGTCTTGGCTAAAATAGAAATATTCTTCAGAAGAAACTATTTGCATGCACAAATAAAATGAGATTACACTCTTAGTCTCAGGCAGAAGTGAGAAATTCCAGTTCTCTTTCAGGAGTTGCCCCAGGAATAGATTAGATTGATCTCTAAAGGGAAAGGAAGCATCCCTAAATGGCAAAATCCTTGCATCTCATTGCTAAAGCAACAACACAGAATGCAAAATCAATACAGTGTGCACAATGTAAGAAGCTTACTTAATTTAAATAGAATTAAAATACAAGAAACGTGATCAATAATTAAGATTGAAATTGCTGCATTTCTTCCACTTCAGTAAAGTGAACAGACCTGCAACAATTTTGTTTAAGAAGGCAGAGATGCACAATGAACCACAAACATTTTACAGCACAGGCTGCAATACTGCACTTGAGCTGCATCTACCTTGTAAATGGCTGACAGGGAGGACTCATCAAAATCATATCAAAAGATAATCTGTCAAATTCTTTCAGTGTAATGCCCTGAAAAAGGAAAAAAAAAAAAGAGAAGAATGTTGAGTGTTGTAAACTGTATGGAACTCTCATGTCATCTTTCAGATCAAACTACCCCTCTTGCTTCCACTGTATGCTTCAGCTAGCAAAAAATCACCTAATATCCCCTTTGACCTAATGATTCTAACTTGGCAAACCATACAATGCAAATATGCCTTCATTGCTTTCAATATGAATCAAGCCCACTAATGAAATTATCATCTATAGATAATATTGAGATTTTTATCTATTCATTCTTTCAGAAGAGGTGTGTCATAGTTCCTTCAGTATATTAAGTCAAAATACATCTCTCCTTTATATAAAGTATTATTACTGAGGTATTAAGTCTTTATACATCAAAACATTAACATTCAAACCAGATTAAAAAAATACTAGACCTTCTCAAAAGACAAAATATTGAACAAAAAAGTAGCTCAAGTGTTAACATGATTATTTTTTCTTTCTTTTTTTCCTTTGTGTGGGTTTTATCTCTTTGGAGCTCACTACCAACAGATCCTGTAAAGTTCATTCTAGTTTCCACCCAGTAAAAATCCCTCCAAGATATTACATGGCTGAACTGCTCTGCAAAAATATTTCTGTTCACAGAAGAAAAGATTAGGTCTGTGGCATGAATTAATTACAGACAGAAATTCCTCTAGGCTAAATTTTAGAGCAACACTAGTGGGACACCATATTAAGGGGTCAAGAGGAGAGCAGGATAATGATTGAGTAGGAGCTGGACAAAGAAATCATTGCCTTACATATTTGGAGGGTTATCTATAGAGCAAATGTAATGTAACTGCCCACAGTAACTGCACAAAAACTGCTTTATTTTCCCAATACATTTAAAGAAGGTTTTACTGACTGTAATCTGCTCTTATCTCCTATAAGGAGATATAGGCAAGCATTCTTGTTCTTTCCCCATATAAAACTGTAAACATTTAGCCTGCTATTATTGAGTGCTGAATAAGCATTTAACCTTTAGCCACCTAATTAAGTTTTACTTCAGTCAGTGTTTTAAAACAAATTCAGTATCTTTTACTGTCATGTAATCAAGGAGATGAAGTATTCAATCATTTCTAACTGAATCCAGCAAAATTACATGCCTGCTTTGCCTGTCATTTATTAAAACAGATTTTTACCTGGTTCTTTTTAAAGTAATTTGGAGAAGGGACAGAAATCCTAAAACATTTGATCTACTGAGCCCACCAAAGAAAGTGCAAGATTGTCCCATCCAGTGTTTTCCCTGAGCTCAGCTACTACAAAATGAAGTCATGCCTCTGAGTAATTGAATGAAATTCTTTCAAAATACATGAAAGTATTTTTTTTTAATCTAAAAGTATTATTTTTGTCATTCTTCTATCAGTAGCAAGCATTCCTCTTGACATCCATGTCACTTTTCTTGATGCAGCAGTTAAGAGTTTCAGGAAAAGGCTGCAGGGTGAGTATCTCTGTAACTTCAGCAAGCAACTGCAGCACAAAAAATCAAAGCTAAAACTGCTGTATTCTTAACAACATCAATTACAGGTTTTTATTTCACTCATGACTAATAAGCACAGTGAAGACAACTTACTTGAACAAAGTGAAAAAGCACTCATTACTCACCTCAATTGTCTTTGCCCATAATGGTGTGCTGGGAAAGTTGTGCTTGTAAACTTCATTGGCCAGAGTGTTCACATCAACAGCAGCAACAACTTCTGCAGAGGTGCAGCTTTCTAACATTTAAAAAACAAACAAACAGGAGAACATCTGAAAGCTGCAGCTTTTCTTCAGTGTTCTTTGAAAAATGCATTTATTTGGCTGCGTTACAGGTGCTCAAAAGGGAAATCATCTGAACAAACTGCTGTGTTGCCTTTAAAACTCTATTTTTATGCAAAATAGACCATGTTTCTAATCATATGCAAATACTTCTCTTCCTTCTATGTCCAAAATTGGAAGCTAACTGAGTTCCCACTTTACTCAGCAGGTCTCTCTGGACATGAAGTTCCTCAGCTAAGGAACTGAGGCTGAGTCAACCTGCCCCTGCCTGAGCCTCTCCAGCCACTGACAACCTGCAGCAACTCCATGTGTTATTTTACTGTATCTCCAGCCCCAGAGGAAACACAGGCCATTAAAAAAAACAATTTTAAGTCAAAAGAAACAAGGCAAATGCCACTTGCCTTTGAGTGGTCTCACAACCTGCTCAAGTCATGCATTAACTACAGACATTGTGAGAAATCTATCCTAGCTAGTCAACTAGTTCATTTGAGAGGATGAAAGACCAACTATGATGCCCTCAGTGGATTTAATTTTGAGTGATGCAGTTATTATCCATCTACTATCAACTTTCCAAGGCCACCTTATTCCAAACTAAGATAAAAAGCAAGTATAAGAATTATTGTAGAGTTTTTAACAAAGACCAACCTGCTTCTCCTGAGTTTATTTGGTGCAGCAGAGGGCAAAAGAACAGGAATTTCACACTGAGATTACTCACAAAGAGTTGCTCATCAAGGTCATTATAATTTTCAGTTACTGTCTTGACATTCTGACCATAAATTGCAACCAAGCAGCAAACACAGGTGTGTCCAGGAGGACAATGGGATCACTACACCTGAGCTTACAGAACAGGTATGTTAACACTGACACCTAGTGTGAAAAGCACCTCACCTTAGCAGCTCCACTGCCTCCATTTACAAGAATCTTAGTCAAGAATCAGCACTTACAGCTTTGTTTGAGGAAGATGGAACACTTAAGTAATGGGAACAAACTTCAAATACTGTTCAAGAGACCATTTCTCATTTATTCTTTCAGTTGAACATGTTGTCCTGACAACCTGATCATTACTGTGAGTTCCAAAAGAGGGGGAAGGGAAGACTTCAAGTTATTATCTAAAATAGTTTTTCAATGACAATTAGAAATACAGGCAGCATGCTTTCTCTCTCAACTGATGATTCAGATGCTCATGCTGTTTNAACTGCACAAAAACTGCTTTATTTTCCCAATACATTTAAAGAAGGTTTTACTGACTGTAATCTGCTCTTATCTCCTATAAGGAGATATAGGCAAGCATTCTTGTTCTTTCCCCATATAAAACTGTAAACATTTAGCCTGCTATTATTGAGTGCTGAATAAGCATTTAACCTTTAGCCACCTAATTAAGTTTTACTTCAGTCAGTGTTTTAAAACAAATTCAGTATCTTTTACTGTCATGTAATCAAGGAGATGAAGTATTCAATCATTTCTAACTGAATCCAGCAAAATTACATGCCTGCTTTGCCTGTCATTTATTAAAACAGATTTTTACCTGGTTCTTTTTAAAGTAATTTGGAGAAGGGACAGAAATCCTAAAACATTTGATCTACTGAGCCCACCAAAGAAAGTGCAAGATTGTCCCATCCAGTGTTTTCCCTGAGCTCAGCTACTACAAAATGAAGTCATGCCTCTGAGTAATTGAATGAAATTCTTTCAAAATACATGAAAGTATTTTTTTTTAATCTAAAAGTATTATTTTTGTCATTCTTCTATCAGTAGCAAGCATTCCTCTTGACATCCATGTCACTTTTCTTGATGCAGCAGTTAAGAGTTTCAGGAAAAGGCTGCAGGGTGAGTATCTCTGTAACTTCAGCAAGCAACTGCAGCACAAAAAATCAAAGCTAAAACTGCTGTATTCTTAACAACATCAATTACAGGTTTTTATTTCACTCATGACTAATAAGCACAGTGAAGACAACTTACTTGAACAAAGTGAAAAAGCACTCATTACTCACCTCAATTGTCTTTGCCCATAATGGTGTGCTGGGAAAGTTGTGCTTGTAAACTTCATTGGCCAGAGTGTTCACATCAACAGCAGCAACAACTTCTGCAGAGGTGCAGCTTTCTAACATTTAAAAAACAAACAAACAGGAGAACATCTGAAAGCTGCAGCTTTTCTTCAGTGTTCTTTGAAAAATGCATTTATTTGGCTGCGTTACAGGTGCTCAAAAGGGAAATCATCTGAACAAACTGCTGTGTTGCCTTTAAAACTCTATTTTTATGCAAAATAGACCATGTTTCTAATCATATGCAAATACTTCTCTTCCTTCTATGTCCAAAATTGGAAGCTAACTGAGTTCCCACTTTACTCAGCAGGTCTCTCTGGACATGAAGTTCCTCAGCTAAGGAACTGAGGCTGAGTCAACCTGCCCCTGCCTGAGCCTCTCCAGCCACTGACAACCTGCAGCAACTCCATGTGTTATTTTACTGTATCTCCAGCCCCAGAGGAAACACAGGCCATTAAAAAAAACAATTTTAAGTCAAAAGAAACAAGGCAAATGCCACTTGCCTTTGAGTGGTCTCACAACCTGCTCAAGTCATGCATTAACTACAGACATTGTGAGAAATCTATCCTAGCTAGTCAACTAGTTCATTTGAGAGGATGAAAGACCAACTATGATGCCCTCAGTGGATTTAATTTTGAGTGATGCAGTTATTATCCATCTACTATCAACTTTCCAAGGCCACCTTATTCCAAACTAAGATAAAAAGCAAGTATAAGAATTATTGTAGAGTTTTTAACAAAGACCAACCTGCTTCTCCTGAGTTTATTTGGTGCAGCAGAGGGCAAAAGAACAGGAATTTCACACTGAGATTACTCACAAAGAGTTGCTCATCAAGGTCATTATAATTTTCAGTTACTGTCTTGACATTCTGACCATAAATTGCAACCAAGCAGCAAACACAGGTGTGTCCAGGAGGACAATGGGATCACTACACCTGAGCTTACAGAACAGGTATGTTAACACTGACACCTAGTGTGAAAAGCACCTCACCTTAGCAGCTCCACTGCCTCCATTTACAAGAATCTTAGTCAANGGGGTCAAGAGGAGAGCAGGATAATGATTGAGTAGGAGCTGGACAAAGAAATCATTGCCTTACATATTTGGAGGGTTATCTATAGAGCAAATGTAATGTAACTGCCCACAGTAACTGCACAAAAACTGCTTTATTTTCCCAATACATTTAAAGAAGGTTTTACTGACTGTAATCTGCTCTTATCTCCTATAAGGAGATATAGGCAAGCATTCTTGTTCTTTCCCCATATAAAACCGTAAACATTTAGCCTGCTATTATTGAGTGCTGAATAAGCATTTAACCTTTAGCCACCTAATTAAGTTTTACTTCAGTCAGTGTTTTAAAACAAATTCAGTATCTTTTACTGTCATGTAATCAAGGAGATGAAGTATTCAATCATTTCTAACTGAATCCAGCAAAATTACATGCCTGCTTTGCCTGTCATTTATTAAAACAGATTTTTACCTGGTTCTTTTTAAAGTAATTTGGAGAAGGGACAGAAATCCTAAAACATTTGATCTACTGAGCCCACCAAAGAAAGTGCAAGATTGTCCCATCCAGTGTTTTCCCTGAGCTCAGCTACTACAAAATGAAGTCATGCCTCTGAGTAATTGAATGAAATTCTTTCAAAATACATGAAAGTATTTTTTTTTAATCTAAAAGTATTATTTTTGTCATTCTTCTATCAGTAGCAAGCATTCCTCTTGACATCCATGTCACTTTTCTTGATGCAGCAGTTAAGAGTTTCAGGAAAAGGCTGCAGGGTGAGTATCTCTGTAACTTCAGCAAGCAACTGCAGCACAAAAAATCAAAGCTAAAACTGCTGTATTCTTAACAACATCAATTACAGGTTTTTATTTCACTCATGACTAATAAGCACAGTGAAGACAACTTACTTGAACAAAGTGAAAAAGCACTCATTACTCACCTCAATTGTCTTTGCCCATAATGGTGTGCTGGGAAAGTTGTGCTTGTAAACTTCATTGGCCAGAGTGTTCACATCAACAGCAGCAACAACTTCTGCAGAGGTGCAGCTTTCTAACATTTAAAAAACAAACAAACAGGAGAACATCTGAAAGCTGCAGCTTTTCTTCAGTGTTCTTTGAAAAATGCATTTATTTGGCTGCGTTACAGGTGCTCAAAAGGGAAATCATCTGAACAAACTGCTGTGTTGCCTTTAAAACTCTATTTTTATGCAAAATAGACCATGTTTCTAATCATATGCAAATACTTCTCTTCCTTCTATGTCCAAAATTGGAAGCTAACTGAGTTCCCACTTTACTCAGCAGGTCTCTCTGGACATGAAGTTCCTCAGCTAAGGAACTGAGGCTGAGTCAACCTGCCCCTGCCTGAGCCTCTCCAGCCACTGACAACCTGCAGCAACTCCATGTGTTATTTTACTGTATCTCCAGCCCCAGAGGAAACACAGGCCATTAAAAAAAACAATTTTAAGTCAAAAGAAACAAGGCAAATGCCACTTGCCTTTGAGTGGTCTCACAACCTGCTCAAGTCATGCATTAACTACAGACATTGTGAGAAATCTATCCTAGCTAGTCAACTAGTTCATTTGAGAGGATGAAAGACCAACTATGATGCCCTCAGTGGATTTAATTTTGAGTGATGCAGTTATTATCCATCTACTATCAACTTTCCAAGGCCACCTTATTCCAAACTAAGATAAAAAGCAAGTATAAGAATTATTGTAGAGTTTTTAACAAAGACCAACCTGCTTCTCCTGAGTTTATTTGGTGCAGCAGAGGGCAAAAGAACAGGAATTTCACACTGAGATTACTCACAAAGAGTTGCTCATCAAGGTCATTATAATTTTCAGTTACTGTCTTGACATTCTGACCATAAATTGCAACCAAGCAGCAAACACAGGGGTGTCCAGGAGGACAATGGGATCACTACACCTGAGCTTACAGAACAGGTATGTTAACACTGACACCTAGTGTGAAAAGCACCTCACCTTAGCAGCTCCACTGCCTCCATTTACAAGAATCTTAGTCAAGAATCAGCACTTACAGCTTTGTTTGAGGAAGATGGAACACTTAAGTAATGGGAACAAACTTCAAATACTGTTCAAGAGACCATTTCTCATTTATTCTTTCAGTTGAACATGTTGTCCTGACAACCTGATCATTACTGTGAGTTCCAAAAGAGGGGGAAGGGAAGACTTCAAGTTATTATCTAAAATAGTTTTTCAATGACAATTAGAAATACAGGCAGCATGCTTTCTCTCTCAACTGATGATTCAGATGCTCATGCTGTTTACTAACATCAATCCAACCTCAGATGCCTGGAAATGCTGAAAGAGAGCACAGAGCTTAACAGCAATTTGTTAAATCCCCTTTCAATACAATGTTCAGTCTAAACCAGAAATGATAAATAGCAATTTGCTGAATCCCCTTCCAATACAATGTTCAGTCTAAACCAGAGATGATAACCCACATGGAAAAGGGATGGGAACAACCTCTCTTCCCTACTCAAAGACCTGATCATCATTTCAAAGTGTCTCCTTTTCACACAAAAGCTGTGGCTCACTTGGAAGTTCCTGATACAGAACAGAATCCCTCCAAAAGCTGATTAAACATATTTGTGTGGAAATGCCCTGGAAACACATGAAGGAGCCTGAGCAGACAAGCAGATCTCACACAATCAACCTAACAAAGAAAAGCTTGTGTAAATTTCAAAGTGAAAATGAAACACTTTTGAAAAGCTTCTCCTGAAATCTAAATAACTTCAATGTCAAACTGTGATATTCTGTTTTACTATAGTAATTACAGTTATTAATTCAAAATTACTGTAGGAATGTATATAATAAAAAAGACTAAAAGTAGAATATTAAAAAAAAACAAACAAGCAAACAACCCACTAACAGAATCAAGACTGTGTTTAATTCTCCTCTTTGACAAAAGCAACTCAGGAATATGAAAATGCCCTGAAATGCTGACTAAGCCAGATGCTAAATCAACTCCCCAGTACATGTGGCAGAACTTCAATGCAGAAGAGACACAGCCATGGAATTGTTGGGGCTTTTTTTCCCCTGAAACCAGTATCTATAATTTTCAAAACAGTCATTTAAGACAATTGCAACTATGCAAGAAAAAAAAAAAAAAAAAGCAGACAAATAAAAAAAACAAACAACAAAACAAAACAACAAACCAACAAGCAAATCCTATTTTCTAACTGCAAATAAGCAGCTCCTGGAATACTTGATTTGTAATATTCCTCCACACTGGTTTTTGGACAGGGACTTTGCATTGGTGTGGCTCACCAGGAAGCCCCAGACATGATGGGGAAGTTACTGTGAGAGGTGTTATGGGGCCTGCTTTGGCAGACTAGATTTTAATACTTGCTCTTAGCTGAAAAGAACTTAAATTTGTATCATCTAACCAGGAAAGCACTGATTTTGCACTTGAGTATGAGAATCACTGGGATCCATGGAGCAGAAACTCTCCAGGTGCCATTTCAATTGCCTAAAGAGGCAGCAAAGTGTGGGTCTCAGTTCTGTATTCTCTGCTATACACAATTCTTCCCAGCTCTTCACCTATGTAGCAGTCACCTGAGTAAAAGAGATAAATAAATTAAAAAAAAAAAAGAGATAAAAGAGTAAAAGATGTGGTGCTGGGGGACATGGTTTAGGGACCCTGGCAGTGTAGGGTTAATGGCTGCACTTGATGATCTTGAAAGTCTCTTCCAGCCAAATCATTCTGTGATGCTGCTGTTGTGGCTGGAAGGTGCAGCATTTGAAACATCAGCTTCTGATCTGGAAAACCAAACTCCAAGGGTGTCACACCCAAAGACAAAATTCCTGAGATGAAAATATCTGTCCTTTTCCTCTTCAGAATCAATGGTTTTGTCATGTGTTTCAAGCAGAGCTTAAGCTGAACATAGATCTGTTTCTATTCCCCACTGTACTCCTGCAGTAGAACCATCAATGCAGCAGAGCACATGGAATACAGAGCCTGGTGGATCTCAGTGTCCTGGAAAATCAGAGTCAAAGCAATTATCTTTTCTAACAGGTATGTGGAAGCAGATGGAAAAGGGAAGATTACTCACAGGTTTTGTCAGTCCTGTTTCCTTTCAAAACAGAGCAAAGATTTCATTTCTGAGTTGTCAGCTCTTGGCTAAAATGAGGTTGAAGTGCCCATGGCTACAGGCAACACAACCATCACTAAACTCTAGTTGCTTCCTGCAGGACACTTGGCAAGTGCTTTCACCACTGGATTTGTCCATGTTCAGCCACATAAACTCTGCACATTCACACTACAGCACAACTGGCACCACCCTGTATTACCAAGGGCTACATTCCAGAGAAGCACTGCATCAAAATGAGCAAAAAAATTGCCCAGGCTGGCTGTATGTATATGACACAGGTCTCATGCTTTGCTATTCACACAGATAAAATAGAATAAAATGTATAAACAGAGATGACAGAGTGTAAAAGACTTAAATTTTTACTCTGTACAACTGAAATGTAACAATTGCATAGGAAAAATATCACCAACCTTACTGAAAATTATGGTATTTTTAATATGTCCTTTCATTTTTCACACACAGACTTTTTTTCAGTGACCTGGCACATGACAGACACTTGTGGCAGAGACCTGGAACCCATTTTTCATGGAAAAGCTGCCAAAAAGAAAGAAGCCAGTTTAAGTTTGTTTTGGTTGGTGAAGAGGAAGAGCAAGCTGCTTGTTGATGGAAAGTTGCTAAGGAAATAAATTTATAGCCATAAACTTTCTGAAAATAAAACAATATTTTTTTTCACTGCAGAGACTTTGCACTTTACAATAAAAATACATTTACATACACACACAAATAAATATCAGAAGTATCAAAGGTTTAGAGGTATATAATCTCAATGCCACTCTGGAGTGCAGGGTGGGAAGAAGTCTTTCAAGAGTGTGAGCATGAACAAACTCACTGATTTCTGATCTTTATCAAGTGCAACTTTCTGAATTACACCTTTGCTGTTAGACTTCAAATACTGTTATAAAGTATTCAAGGTCTAAAATGAGAAATTCTACATACAGCTGAATTCTCAACACACAGCTAGACAATCCCCAAGATTTTTCTTTTTCAGTTTTGCACTGAAATCTAAATCCAAAAACAGCCTTCTTTCCACTTGGTTCAACTATAAACTTCCAGTAATTTACAAAACTTCAATTATTTCTTGCTGCAGGCAAGGCCAACCTCAAAAGCAATTGTGTACAGCTTGGTGCCAATGCATTCATCTGCCAAAACCATGAGCATCCTCACTCTGGAAGCTCAAGTCCATGCTCTCCTAAAACTACATTTATGGAAGATCACAACCAGAGCTTCAAGATAGAAAAGGCAGAGTCAGATTTCCTGGACAATACCTATTTGCCAGTGGAAAACACTGGCAACTTCAGAGAAAATTGGAAAGCTGGAGCAGCTCTGCTAAACAGAAGTGGCTCCAGAGCAGGGCCAGGAACCAAGACTGAGCCAGAACTTGCCAGAGCTGCAGAATCCCTTCTGTAGAACACAGCTTTCCTGGGGTGCTGCCACTGAATATTCCATGCTTTCCTTCTACATGCTCTTGTTTTTCTTGGCTGTAGAGATTCACTAGAAACTATAGCAAGAAAATTAAGTATTATACCCAATCTTCTTCTGTTGGGTTAAATGGAGACCTTTCTTTCAAGCTTCATATCTATATGGGGGAAAAAAAACCCCAACCTTCTAATATTTCTGTACTTGATTTCAATGGAAGATGCCAAATAATCTGCTATTTGTTAAATGACAGGCAAAACACTGTATCATGTTTTCAGATGGCAGGGTTTCATGTAGTTATATAGGCATAAACCAGATAAAAAACCCTATTATTAAGGTACTTACAGTGGAATATTCACTTTTTTTTTTTTTTCAGATTGATTCCCACATAAAAACAAACACA
>VYZU01048342.1:152960-170041 GCA_013401355.1 Ceyx cyanopectus | reverse complement strand
AAGCAAGACAGAAACATGCATGCTCTGTTACAAGAAGTGCAAATAAAAGATAAAACATCAAACAAAAGACACAATAACATACAAACCCTCAGTCTGTGGTGTAAATGATTTTTTCAGTGAAGCAAACATTAAATAAATCCTTCTGCAAGTACATTCACACTACAGCACAACTTAATACCCCTTGTTGACACAATCGTTACATTCCAGAGAAGCACTGCATCAAAATGAGCAAAAAAATTGCCCAGGCTGGCTGTATGTATATGACACAGGTCTCATGCTTTGCTATTCACACAGATAAAATAGAATAAAATGTATAAACAGAGATGACAGAGTGTAAAAGACTTAAATTTTTACTCTGTACAACTGAAATGTAACAATTGCATAGGAAAAATATCACCAACCTTACTGAAAATTATGGTATTTTTAATATGTCCTTTCATTTTTCACACACAGACTTTTTTTCAGTGACCTGGCACATGACAGACACTTGTGGCAGAGACCTGGAACCCATTTTTCATGGAAAAGCTGCCAAAAAGAAAGAAGCCAGTTTAAGTTTGTTTTGGTTGGTGAAGAGGAAGAGCAAGCTGCTTGTTGATGGAAAGTTGCTAAGGAAATAAATTTATAGCCATAAACTTTCTGAAAATAAAACAATATTTTTTTTCACTGCAGAGACTTTGCACTTTACAATAAAAATACATTTACATACACACACAAATAAATATCAGAAGTATCAAAGGTTTAGAGGTATATAATCTCAATGCCACTCTGGAGTGCAGGGTGGGAAGAAGTCTTTCAAGAGTGTGAGCATGAACAAACTCACTGATTTCTGATCTTTATCAAGTGCAACTTTCTGAATTACACCTTTGCTGTTAGACTTCAAATACTGTTATAAAGTATTCAAGGTCTAAAATGAGAAATTCTACATACAGCTGAATTCTCAACACACAGCTAGACAATCCCCAAGATTTTTCTTTTTCAGTTTTGCACTGAAATCTAAATCCAAAAACAGCCTTCTTTCCACTTGGTTCAACTATAAACTTCCAGTAATTTACAAAACTTCAATTATTTCTTGCTGCAGGCAAGGCCAACCTCAAAAGCAATTGTGTACAGCTTGGTGCCAATGCATTCATCTGCCAAAACCATGAGCATCCTCACTCTGGAAGCTCAAGTCCATGCTCTCCTAAAACTACATTTATGGAAGATCACAACCAGAGCTTCAAGATAGAAAAGGCAGAGTCAGATTTCCTGGACAATACCTATTTGCCAGTGGAAAACACTGGCAACTTCAGAGAAAATTGGAAAGCTGGAGCAGCTCTGCTAAACAGAAGTGGCTCCAGAGCAGGGCCAGGAACCAAGACTGAGCCAGAACTTGCCAGAGCTGCAGAATCCCTTCTGTAGAACACAGCTTTCCTGGGGTGCTGCCACTGAATATTCCATGCTTTCCTTCTACATGCTCTTGTTTTTCTTGGCTGTAGAGATTCACTAGAAACTATAGCAAGAAAATTAAGTATTATACCCAATCTTCTTCTGTTGGGTTAAATGGAGACCTTTCTTTCAAGCTTCATATCTATATGGGGGAAAAAAAACCCCAACCTTCTAATATTTCTGTACTTGATTTCAATGGAAGATGCCAAATAATCTGCTATTTGTTAAATGACAGGCAAAACACTGTATCATGTTTTCAGATGGCAGGGTTTCATGTAGTTATATAGGCATAAACCAGATAAAAAACCCTATTATTAAGGTACTTACAGTGGAATATTCACTTTTTTTTTTTTTCAGATTGATTCCCACATAAAAACAAACACATAAATCCCCCTTGACTTGACTCTGTTCCTTTATAAACTGTGTAAGAAAACTGAATCCAGATGTCCAAGAGTCTTAAAAAGAGCAAAGAGCAGCAAGGATCCAAATGCTTGACTGTATCACTGCTCCTGAATACAACACAATTAATCAAACCCAGTTTTATATTGTGATTGCCATTAAGTACTTAATTCACTGCAAAGTTTATCAAACCCTTTTAATTCAAATTGACTGATTATTGGTTTTAACAACACTGAAAACAAGATTTTAATCTCAAATGTACAGTTTGGACTGTTTCCAAGGGGTCACAATACCTATGGGCTGAGCCCTCATATGCTTTCCAGAAAAATAAGCACCCAAATTTAAATAAAAAAATAAAGTTGTACCAACTGTAATGCAAACAGTGTTGTGTCTATCTGCTTTGCATATTTCAACTGGCATTTAACCATTTCATACTAGCTAGGGTGATTTACACAAATCAGAATTTAAGTCCCTTCACCTGCCTTGACTGGCACCACAAAAGAATCTCAGCCTCATTATTCATCATTCTTGGATGAATAATAAAGAGCAGGAATTGCAACATGCACTGACACTGATGCAGTTGGGTTTAAGTAAAGTTCAGAAATATTAAGCTTGGGAAAAAAAATTACCCTTTTTGGGAAATAATACAAGGGTTTTGGTTAATTCCTTCACCCTCCAAACTATAAAATATACAAAGGTGATAAATCATCTCAAGCATTCCTGTGTGCAGTAACTATCCCCTGGGGCATCACTCAACCAGAACATCTTCTGGATACCAGTTTTCAGTGTCCTGCTCATCTTCTAAGGCTGCATCCTCAATCTTCCCATCCTCACAAGCATTTGCTGGGCTGCAAATTACACTTTCTCAAGTGGCCATCCACAGGCTATCCCATTTGGTGTGGTCATTAATTAACTACTGCAGCACATCACCAAACAAGACAGTGATAATTATGCTAAAGCACAGCTGGGTAACATTCAGTAATTAAATATATAAAGCATATATACACAGTCAAGCAAAAACTAGGTTGTATAAAAATGTCACACTATCAGTTGGGTGTTTTAAGCAAATAAATGATGCTGAATGGATTCTAGTCTGTCAGCATAACCTTTCAGTAATAGACAGCTCCCTGGAAAAAAAAAGATAGGGTGAGTTTTCACCTGATGCTCTGATGACAAAAGTCTTGCTCTCTGTTGTAAAGTGTAGCACAAGAAATAGAAGGGCTGCTAATGCTTAGGAAGTATTTGAAGGATTGTAGCAACAATGAAAACTGTGGTGATTCTCATAAATTACATGAGCATGTGTTGAAACCTAGACTTTGAAGTAATGCCCTGAGGAGCAGGGTATTTTACAAAGGAAATCAGCAGTACTGGCTCAGTTTTTAATTTGGAGAATCCAAATCGATGAGGTCCCCCCTCAGTCTCCTCTTCTCCAGGCTAAAGAGCCCCAGCTCTCTCAGCCTCTCCTCAGCAGGGAGATCTCCACTCCCTGCAGCATCTTGGTGCCCTGCGCTGGACTCTCTCCAGTAAATCTCTGTCTTTCCTGAACTGGGGCGCCCAGCACTGGACACAGGATTCCAGGTGGAATCATGTAGCCTTCACCCAACTCCACACCATGAAAACCAAGTGCAGGTGACTGCCTAAGGAATACCCTGGCTCATGGATGCATCTCCATCAGCCTGACCCCAGCTGCCCCTGCACAGAGCATGTATTAATGACCACAGCATCGTGGCCTTCCCGGGAGCAGCTGCCCGTGCCCAAGAAGGAGCACGGATCACAGACTTCCACCCCAAGCTGCTCCTGGGTACCACCCAGCACCAGGTTTACACCCACAGGCCCCTAACGCAGATATGTTACCTGCCAAGACCGTGACCCTTACAACCCGGGACAGCAGCAGCCCCGTTGCAGGAAGGTCCCGCCTGCCCCTGCGCAAGGGGAGGTTGTTCTCCGAGCCTCGGCATGTGGGGGCCGGGCCTGGCCCCTCATCACTGCCTCCCGTCACTCCTCCTTCTGACAAGACAGGGAGGGAAGCGACAGGCCTGCCTAGGGAAGGGGCTGCGGGAGGAGAAGAGGCATCTTAGCCCGGCCCGGTGCGAAGATGGCGGCCTCGGGGGCAGGCGGCCGGGGGGAGCCGAAGGCGCCCGGCGGGGCCACGGCAGCCAGGGCCGGGGGTCGCGCTGGCGGCGGCCGCTCGCCGGTACCTTTCAGGGCCTGGTGCATCCCCCCGATGCCGCTGTAGAGCTCCAGTACCCGCAGAGCCGCCATTGTCCGGCGCATGCCCGGCCCTCCCGGCAGCTTCCCCGAGCACCGCCCGTCCTGTTCCACCGCCCTTTCGTTACCGTGTGCCCGCCCTCCTTCGCCCGCCCATCTCGGGCCCGGCAGCTCTCTGCCGGCCGTGCATCGCTGCGCAGCGCTGGAGCAGCGGCTTCGTTTGGGTTTAGGCCCAGAGGATGAAGCCACCGGTCCTGCTGCCCCCTGCGGTGGCCCCGTGGCTGATGCCGGCCAGAGCTCTACCGACTGCACCCGCTTGGGACTGAGCATCAGCCGGCTGCCCGCCGTGACTCGCTCTGGGTCCTCCTGGCCGAGGGATCCTCTAGGGAAGAACAACCCCATGGATCAGTACAGGCTGGGGGATGAGCTGTTGGAGAGCAGCTCTGGAGAAAGAGACCTGGGGGTCCTGGTGGACAGGGGGATGACCATGAGCCAACAGTGTGCCTGGGATGCATTAGGAGAAGTGTGGGCAGCAGGGCAAGGGAGGTTCTCCTCCCCCTCTACTCTGCACTGCTGAGACCCCACCTGGAATACTGTGTCCAGTGCTGGGCACCCCAGTTCAGAAAAGACAGAGATTGACTGGAGAGAGTCCAGCACAGGGCACCAAGATGCTGCAGGGAGTGGAGATCTCCCTGCTGAGGAGAGGCTGAGAGAGCTGGGGCTCTTTAGCCTGGAGAAGAGGAGACTGAGGGGGGAGCTCAGCAGTGTCTGTCAATGTGTTCAGGGCAGTGTAGGGAGGATGGAGCCAGACTCTGCTGAGAATCACAATGATTCTGTGATAGGGCAACTCCATCCCCATTGCTGTTCCTCAGGCCCCACACCACTACAGGGTGTCCAGCCTTCACCAGGGAGAGGAAAGCCAAGCCTGGGTTGTGGCAGCAGGAGAGGCAAAGCTGGCAACCAAAATCAAAGTGGCTTGTGCCCAGCCAGGGGACAGAATGGGGACACGGGGCAGCCACAGGGGCTTATCCCTGCACAGGGGTTGCTGGCCTGCTGGCCAGCTGTTGCAAGTGGCATTTGACAATTCTAAGGGCCTAAGCATTTCATGATTTCAGCACCAAGAGAGGTTTTTGAGAAGTTATTTTAAAGCCTGCAGCACTGGTAGAACAGGAAGGAAGAAGGAAATCATTGATGAAACTCTTCTAATGTGCTGTAACACTAAGAAATTGCTTTTGCTTAGTTGGAAAGGAAGAAGTGACTCAAAGACATTGTTGGCCACAGAAGGTAGTTTGGTTTTACAACAAATGTTATTTGTGCATTTACTTTGCATGCTATGATGTGGGTCACCACCCCCCCACACATAAGCACTTACCTACGCCTCAGTTTGCAGATTTAAAGTGAAGATGGAACCTTAAAAATTCCCCCAAACCTGAACATCTTTGTCTAATAATTTCTTGGGTTAATCATATTTTTGTATTGACTCCTAGAAACCTGTCAGAAATAAGGTGGATTTGAGGAATATTTTTTTCCTCATTCAGCTTGTCATAGTAACACCTACCTTCTGTCTTTTGTTAGAGGAAGAATTTTAAACTGAAAATAGAAGGGAAAAGAGTGAGAAATCTGCTTTTCAACACACTTCTCCAGAATATGGGACACATCAACTGCAGAAAACAATGGAATTAGAAACAAGATTTCCAAGTAACAATATTGGTCCTTGCAAGCTTTTTAAAAACAGTTCTGTCATTCACCTTTGGATCTTTATCTTCAGTCTGGGGCCACTGCTTTATTTGTCAGCCATAGAAGCAAGAGACTAGAACAAGATATCCACAGTCTGCTGCTGCAGGTTCTGAGCAGGTACTGAGGTACCAGAGGAGAGCAGTGCACACTGCAACCAGCAGTGAGTGCACAGGTGGCTGAGGGAGAACTGAGAAAGGTGAGTGAATCCCAGGAATGTGTAACTGGAGAAAACAGTCACTGGACAAAGACAGTGAAGGCTTCAAAGAAGAGATTTCAAGATGAAGGTGGGTACAAAGAATAAGGTTATCAGCTAAGAAGATACACTTAAGTAGAACCCCTTCAAAATACAAATGCAATGTGAAGAATAAAGAAATAAAATAAATAAGGCAGCTTTTAGAGTACTGAAATCAATAAAGCTGATGAATGAGTTTGGGCTCCTTGTGTTACTACTTCAACAACATACATCACAGCAATGTAGACACTGCAGTGAGTGGGAGCTGCAGGCAGCCAACAGCATTTCATTTATGTCCAGCTGGAGCAATTAAAGCTAGAGAGGAGCAATATTGCTTTATATAACACAGGGAGACATATCTCTGCCCATTTTTTCCCCCTTTTCTTGACTCCAATGTAGTCTTGACATTCACATGTGGGAAAGTTGGAGTGGGGTGGAGAAAGCAGAGATGTCTCTGCTATCCTGGTGGCAGCAGAACATTGCCTGTTCAGTGGAAATCCTCCACCTACCTCCTCCATCAGTGTAGTAAACTGGAGAATCTGACACACGCCTCTGCTCTGGCAACAAGAAAAAAATACATAAACTTGTTTGGGATTTTTTTGGCTGCTTCTTGCTAAGACTGGGAAATGCCAAAATCTCCCTAGTGTTCATTTTTGAACAAATGCCAGGAGTCAGTTTTATAATTCTGTAAAACTGGGTCTGCCTAACCTTGTTTTCATTATTGACAGCTGCCAAAAGGACCAGAATGAACACAGGCAATCTGGAAACAGTTACTTTGAGTGCTCCTCTCTCTATAAATGCAAAGTCAGCATAATAATAAACATACTTGTGGGACTGACCTTACATAATAGTGCTTAAGGTATGCTGCTTAGTTCACAGACTGGGGCAGTGGGAGACAAGTGCTGAGATCTGTGGCCACACATCTTTCTTCTGAGAGGAAAGCTGACTGAGTGCAGCAAGCAGGGGAGCCCTGTGAAGGCAATGGCTCATCTTGCACTCTGAAAATCTTGCTAACACATGCTGCTGCTGCTGCTGCTGCCACGGGGCAGACTAAACAGTTGCTCACTCTGTCTTGTGACACCAAAGCAGCCACGTCTGCAAAATGTCCCAACTGGATTTCTGTGACTTACTGAAATTTGGATATTGTGACAGTTCTTTCTTTCTCCTCTTTGTGCATATAGGATGCATAGGATCCCTGTAAATCTCAATGAACATTTTATTTGATTAACAGAGGATATTAATAACAGAGTTGAAGTCCAGTGGCACCTCCAGACTCTTAACATTTTTTTTACTTGAATCTTTTTCTTGATTTTTCTGGAATCCCTCGTAGGTCAGTTTAGGGTCACCTGTCCTGTCCACTCCTCCCTGCAGTTGTGGTCTTTCCCTTCCTGCACCCCCAAGTGTGATACACAGGTTCTAGCAGTGGCCTTGGTCTGCATTCCATCCTTGGTAGTAACTCTAAACATGAGGTGTTATCACTGCCAGAAGCAGCCACTGTCTGCAAAGCATGCTGCTAACTTCAGACAGTGCAGCTAGTTAGAAACCCTGAGCTGAAAAGTAAAATCACTGAACAGGATTTGTTCAGTTCTCACTCAAACCAAGACAAATATATTTTAAGCAAACTGCCAATTTAATGACATTTTTAGAGCTGTTGACATCTGCATGTGATACCAGCATTTTCATTGAGACAGCTTTTTCAAACTCTGGCCTCCTAGCAACTAGCAGCATTTCCTGAGTGCAGAAGTTTCCAAAGTTTGCCCACATCTCAGATGACTGGTATGATACAGGTAATCATGCTAGATCTGAAAGTGTTGCCCTAGTAACCAACAAACACATCCAGTGAAACAGCTACATGTGGTAAGAGGAACACGCACATGAAACAACTGCAACTTTTCCTCCTCTTAAAATGCTTTAGAACTGTTAAAAGTGTTATAATTACCAGTGCTGCCAAAGAGCATCATAGAAACAAGCAAAAAACACTGCATTGTGCTTGGCAACTGAAAGGTAAAATTACAGACTGTGACCAGAACACTCACTCTTGTCCCCAGAGTGAAAAGGTTTTGTTCACTGCTGCACTTTACCAGCAACAAATGCACACAACAAAGACACAAAAAACACTTTATAGGCATCTCAAGACTTCTGCAGTTCCTTCTAACTCTTCTCTGTGCTCTCCCACCTGCAGCAGAGCTAACCAAGGTGCCTGCACTGGGTGGGAGCAGTAGGTTGCTGTGTAGCACCTATCAGAGAATGTTCAGGGCTGGAAGGGACCTCCAAAGGGCATCTAGTGCAGCCCCCTGCAGGGAGCAGGGACACCCTCAACTAGACCAGGCTGCTCAGAGCATCATCAACTGGGGCCACAAAACATCAATAGGGACAAATTACTGGTGAGCACTGGGCAAGAAGCAATACTTCTTGTGTTGGAATATCCAGTATAACCTACTGAATACCAGAGTGAGGATCAAAAGAGTATACAGACATCTCAGCTGTCCAGAAGGGATGCTCATGTTCTGGGTCACAGATCACTGGGCTAGGAAAGAATGTGAGGCAATGCCATACCCCTGCAATGCAATCACTGAAAAAAATAAATCACTGAGGATGTCTAGCATAAATTATTGTTTCCATAACCATTGGCCCAGTAGGCTGCTAATAAAACTGAAATCCTTCCTTCTGCAGTTTAACAAAATCAATCTGTCCTGGGTGTAATGTTTCAGAAGGGAATTTCTCAGACCTGGGCTCTGCTGAAGTGATGCTCAGTGAAGACAGCTGCCAGGCACACACTCTGCCTTTCTGGGAAGCCTGCCAGGCCGTGCCATACAGCTAATGAACCCTGCAATTTTCAGTTATAATGCCATGCATCTGCAAGGCTAGGAGTGAAACCCACATCAAACCAGGCTGGGTAGCCTCTCTGAACATGTTTCTAAGAACTCTATACTGGGGAAATTTATGTAGCTGAAATTATTTGGAAGAGTTACCAGACAAACATTTTTAACCTTTCTCTTTTCAACTGTATTAAGCTCTCCCTTTTATTTTCTGGTTCTGGAGCTATGCAATACTCTGTAGGGAGCAAGGAATAAAAAGACATTGCTTTGCTAATTAAATCTTCACTTTTCTGGTTTAAATAAATTTAAATCAAAATAAATCTGTCCTGTTTGGTATATTTGGAATGCACTGGTCACCCTGGCTGGATGAGATGCATATGTTTACATAGGGTTATTGAATTCCTTCTTGTACTTACACTTTCCAGTACTTAGCAAAAAAAAAAAAAATTAAAATAAATGTTAAAAGCCTAGTAACAATAAAAAAAAAGAAATAACACTCTTCACTGGACTGAACAACAGCCTCTGAGGTCTATAAGACCTGCTGCAGTCAGCCCAAAGATTGCTGCTGCAGCAAATGTGTTTTGAATCAGACCCTTGAAGGGTCAGAGGGAAGGGGTGACAGCAGGCACAGAGCCAGGCACTGCTACAGGGGGGGATCAGTTCAAGCTGCTCCAGCAGGATGAGGTAATGCTGTGGGAGATCCCAGCTCATTTGCAGGGCCAGGAGGAAGCAGCATGGTGCCTGTTGCTCCCAGGGGAAGGGGGATGCAGGAAGGAGAGGGAAGAAAGTGCAGATGATGAGCCTGTATGTGCTCTTTACCTTTTAGCTTAAGGCAAAAACTTTCACCTCCAGCATCCCTATATAATCTGCACAGTCTAGTGTGGAAATTGAGAAAGCTGTACACTGGCATTGGTCCTGCCTTTTGCTCATAATTAGCTGAAGTTTTTGTATACCACAGCCTTTGTCTTTTAGAGTTCAGCCCCTGCTCAAGCTTTGCTTTTTTTTTCATTCAGTCCCATGCAATGAGTTCAGTCTCTGACTAAGACTGTAGTTAGCACAGGAAATGAGATCTCTGATCCTCATTACCATGATGTTATGTGGGGTTTTCCTTCAGAAAGAAAAGGAATCCTTAATTACAGCCACAGCAGAACTCTAACTGTGGACTTGCTGGGGTGTCTTCCACCCTGGCTATATTGCTGTCACTTTGCAAATAAATTACTTTAAAGCTAATTTAAAGCTATTTGATAGCACTTGTGATCTCTAATTACAGAAATTTACAGTAAATAGTCCCTTTCTCACTTTGGGAATGCATACATATTTCTGTTAATCATATCAATATTCTAAAGGTTAGTGGCGAGGACATAACTCTGTTCTACCAGAAAGTCTCTCAGAAAAGTACAGATTTTAAAAAGACATGACATATTTCAAACTGAAATGAAGAATAAATTGAAAAAGTTACTCTGCAAAAATTCCCAACTAAAATAGAAAAGTGGCTGCTAGGTCTTTTGGCATCCCTTCCCCCAATTAAGTATTGCCTCAACTAAGAGCAAAAAGCTTTGGGTTTTCCTGAAGTTGAAACAGACCTTTTTTAGAGAAAGAGCTATGAATTTAAAATGTTATTTTTTGCTCATAGTGTGGAGAGAGAAGCCCCACTAAGCCAAACCTAAAAGATCTAAAAATAGTTCATTCCAAAGAAGAGAAGTCTTCTTGCTCAAGACATACTCCAGTATGGACTAGCAGTGTCAATACTCATCTGTAGGCAATTGGGCTGATTTAAGACTCTAGCAAACATTTTGCATAATGAATAAGAGAAATACAATGAGAAACTGTTGGAATTGCCTACCAGGAGCCCTGCATGTCAGATGAAGTCCCTGAGGATGACTTCACTGCAGTTCCAGTGCCAAGTCACATGTAGCACTCATGTCCTACAGTATAGGACAGAGCTGTTAACAATCAACAGAACTAATCTCAAGCAATTAATTCACCTACACTGTGCATATTTCCCTGTCATTACCAGTCCAGGCATCATGTGTACTGTAGAACAATAGTATTATGTCCTTCAGCTGCAGGATGGATCTCAAGTTTCTTCTTGATGCCATAGAAGGTGGTTTTGAATTGCCTGTTTAGCCCATATTTGGGGCTCAGCTCTAGCAGTTGTTGCATCATCTGGTGACCCCTACCCATCCATGAAGGGGAACCAGGAAAAGGAGAAGAAACTCATAGGATGAAATGAAAACAGATGTCATGAAACAGCCAAAGTAATACCAACACCAGTATAAAGTCAACAGAAGTTATTCTCAGCCCAGCAAATGTAGAGTGGCCACCATAAACAGGAAGACAATATATGATTGTCTGCAATCATAGAATCATCAAATGTATTGGGTTGGAAGGGACCTCCAAAGGTCATCCAGTCCAACCCCCCTGCAGTGAGCAGGGCCATCTCTAACTAGGTCAGGATGCTCAGATCCTTGGCAAGCCTGGCCTTGAATGTCTTTTGGAGGATGGGGCCTCCAACACCTCTCTGGACAACCCATTCAAGTGACTCTCACCCTCATATAAAATAACTTTTTCCTAATGTCTAACCTAAATCTACCCTTTTCTATCTTAAAGCCATTACCCCTTGTCCTGTCACTACAAACCCTTGTGAATAGACACTCCTCTGCTTTCTTCTAGGCCCCTTTCAGCTACTGGAAGGTCATCCCTCAGGAGCTGGGTCAGGAAGAGCCTAAACAAGAGTCCAAGTAGGAGATATCCTTGGCAAGCTTTCCCCTTTATACTATGACATTTCTGGTCTGGGACACACCTGTAGCCAGCTCAGCTCAGCTGCCCCATCTGACCCCAAACTGCTAATGGCCTGCAGACCATGGCAGACCTACAATTCCCTGTAGCTTTTTATGCATACTATCCATTTACATCTGGATCATTTTCCATCCCCAATCCCAACTGGAAAAATATGTTTATGCTTGAAAATTAGGCATAGAGCTGGTGTGCAAAGTCAGATCATCTTCTTAGGAACTCAGTCTTCTCAGCTTTGGGGTGTGTGCACCACTGCCTCTCACCTTTGGCAGGAGGCAGCTAACCCCCAGATGGCTAAGGGAACATTAACTTGATTTATGAGTCTCATTGGAACCAAGGATTTGGCACAAAAAATTGGCCTGAGGAATCCACTCCAAACTTGGCCTTCAAGGAGCTAGAACTGTTATGCTTGTCCTGGGCATCTCAAAGGAAGAATGGAACAATTGCTGCATGCAATTAATGCTGTCCTCTGCCTCTTCCTCAGAAAGAACATCATCATTTCCTGGTATGTCATGGCAAGAAAACATTATGCTATTTATGCTTGTGTAAGTGATGGGACTAGGGGAGAGAGAAGAATGAAATCACTCCACAGATTTAATTGTTTTTTGGCTTGAGGAGCTCTTTAAGCAGTTTGCTTTGAAAAAGCTTGGACAAAAAGAAGTAGTAAATGTCTAACCCACAGGGTTCATTAATGGCATCCTAGAATCACTTCTTTTAGCTTTTTCCAAACTAGAGAATGGATGGGGGGATGACTCATCTTTGAAAAGGTCTGCAGTCTAAAAAAATTAAAGCAGTGATCCCAGGCAGATGAATAGCATGGCTTCCCATTGTAATGTGACAAATGAATGTTCTCCATGCTGTTGGCTTCTACCCATGCCAATAGCTAGTGCAGGGATAGTCACTGACTGAGCATGGGTCTTGATAGCAAAATCAAGACATTTAAGTCAGCAATGTGTCAAAGGACAGAAAAAATCCCCACCCATTATATATTTACATTATATAATTTATATTGCTGACATTCAGTGGTGCTATTGGTATTAAGTGAAGTGAGACAGGTAAATAAACAGGTAAACAACCTTTTTGTTGTTGGTTTTGGTGGTTTTTGTTTGTTTGTTTGTTATGTTTAAGGGATGGATTAAATGAATTGCTCTACCTGTGATAGAGCTGAAAAACTTCTCTTTCTCTTCTCTGTGTTGCTAGAACTGTTCCTGGTGTTTGAGACAACCATGGGACTTGGATTAGGGGGCTGTACTGGCTTCAAAAATGAGTACTGGATTTGGTACAAAAATGTCCTATTTTGATAGATCAAACACCCTATGCTGGTAACTACAAACTACAGTAGAGGGGAACTTCATGAATAACAGTGATAATTTTTGGAAATGTAAGTCATGCAACTGGGTGGCATGAGTCATGGCACTTCCCTAGCAATGAAACCCCTGCCAGTTTCATATAGTCCATTTTACATTAAAATACAACATTGCAGAGAGACTTTGTTAGGTTATAGAGTCTAGTCATTTCCTTGAAAAAGTCAGCAGCTAGTCACACCAGTTTGATATGCTTTGCCACACTGGCAACAACTGTGGACAACAGCATCTGAAAAATAGATTTCATAAAAGAATTTGCCAATTTCCAAGGACCATCATTAGTCAAGAAGGTTACTCACAGTGGGGAGATATCAGTGTCTGGATGTTTAGGTGTTCTGCAGCCCAGTGTATTCAAAATCTCAGACCAGCTTCACCCAGACAGCATGCAGGGAATAATTCTCTTAGTTCAGATAAAACCCAGCTCTTCCCTAGATGCACCAGCCCTTCTGGGGGCTCCTCACTACACTTAGCTCCCAGCTAAGGACAGGCCCCAGCTGAACATTTACAGCCAGAATCTGTTGGGGTTTTTATTGAAACAGGAACCTTTCTGTTTTCAAAACCATAGCAGCCTTCATCTTTTCAGACTCTGGCTGAAGGAGGAACTAGAAGTTCCAGCACCCACTCAAGCAACAAGCCACAGCCCTGAGGCTGAGCCCTACAGAGCATCCCTATTTAGCTTGCTGTAGGACATCAAGAGTCTTTCATATCCTCACCTTAAAGCAGGTCCCTTCTGCCTGGAGTTTGCTCAATATTCATGGAGCAGGGAAGCTGTGAAAAGATGCCTCTACAGCCCCATGCATGCCAGGGCTGAAGGTTGCTATATAGTGCCACCAACAAAAGTGATTGCATTTGCACAGAGCATGTTTTTCCTGGGTATTTAATATTTATAGGTTATTTTACACCTCCTGAAAGCAGAAACTTTACCAGAAGTGCATAAATCTGATTAATGAAAGCATTCATGTGTGTTCAGTCAAGCTCTGTAGTAGCCAGAATGCACATTCAATATTTGGACTAAATTTCTGTCGTTTCTTACCATTTAAATGAAATGCAAATCAAAACAATGGGAATGCCAGTCATGTCATGTTGTTTTCATGATGTTTTCAGACCACCAGATATTTGTGCAAGTAAATTAGAGAAATTCTGACTTTGAGAACATTTTCATTTTTACTGTACCAGATTTTCAGTATAAAGCTGTTCAGGCATCTGAGCCTTCTCTTAATACACACTCATTTTCCCTGTTACTGAAAGTTACACAACAGTGCAATATTTTTTTTCTGTGCTTATAGGGCCTGTGTTTTATTCTTGGCAGTGAACCATTAAAAAAAAAAAAAGACAAAAATGCCTAAATACATTTTACAGAGTGAACTGAAAGGCTCATGATAAATCTTTTTTTTTTTTTAAGGGGTCCATTGGCTTAACCTCTGATCTATGTCTGTAGAAGTGACATCATAAGCTGACCAGGCAGCTCCCTCCCTGACTGTGTTCTGGGATTGTGAATAAAGGCACTGCAATAAAAGACACAGAAGGCAACAAATAATGAATAATTCCCAGCAAAGTGATAGTGATGCTATTTATTAGCTGCCTGTCCTTCAGGTAAGAACTGGTCAAGATCCCAATCACCCAGTGTCTCTGAGAATCCTACAGCACTTCCCATAAATGGGGATGATTATTGTGGTTTTATTCAGTTCAAAGAGGTACATTCCCCATTATTTTCATGGCTACACTGAAACAGAATCTTTCCTCACAGGTACTGGGGAGATCTTTTAACATTTTAAGGAACAGGTCCTTGTTCCTCTTTGGGGTTTGGGATGCAAATGCACATTAAATTTATTATAGCCTTATAAGAAGCATTGAGCTTCCTCCATTTATACATCTCTACAAGTTCCAAGCAGCAAAAGTTTTACTGTAGTCCTGATAACTGACAATAGGAACATTTCATAGCAAGCAACAACAGCACTGAGGCAGGTGGCCAAGAGCACATATGGCAGTGGTGACAAAAATATGGAAATTATGCTTGAAACATGCTGGTGGAGAAGGTCATCTTTATTTACTAAAACAAACACCTCCTTGGGTTTTAGGGGCAAAGCAGTTTCTGCCTGAAGAATGACTGTTGCATGTGTGTGCCATTAAAAGTTTAAATTAAGCTATGCTCTGTTGGACTGGGCACAGCACACCTTTAACAGTAAGCAAAGCATCTTTAGTCTCTGTTGGTTATGTGCTGCTTTGCTTTTTTGCCTGCTCGTAGGAGAAGCTTGTACTTTTGTGCCAGGGCTCACAAAGGCTTACAGCTCAAACCTGATGGCTCGAATAAAGAGCTCGGGGAGGGCCAGACAGCACAACAGCGCCCAGGCTGGGCTCGGTAGCCTCAGCCTCAGGAATGCCGTGTGACCTCTGCCTCCTATTCAGTCGCTGAATGGCATGAGCTGTAGCCCAGGACTTAGGCTGCAAGCCCTTCAGCAGCTCAGCCTTGTCAGCTTCATTTGCTCGACTAAGCTTCAGTGAATAAAGGAAATTAAAACCTCAAGGACCTACATTTAGATACAAACTGCATTCCTGCACTTCTGGTTGCCATCAGAAAGAAACTACAGCGTAGTTTATTTTGTAAAAATAAACCCAAACCAAAACCCCAACAAAAAAAACCCCAAATCTCCTTAGTAAAATATATGGGCTCCAAGTCTTTCTCATAAGGTACAATACCTGACTTTAATGTGAATTGCAGTGTGAAGATTACCTACCTCTCTGCTCACTATTTGTGTTCAGGCTTAGCAGAATTTCCAGTGAAGAGACTCATTTCTGCAGGACTGCAAGTTAAAATTAATTAAAACAGCTTTACATCCTGAAAGTGCTACATCAGTAGTAATACTTTACATATAATACCTCGAAATTGTATCAAGTCTCTTCACCAGCAAAGAGGAAATACATGTCCCTTGGCCAATGTGTTATTCTCTGTTCAATTTGATGCTATTTTATGTATTACCTGTATCATTCTTCTCTCCTACTCCATTTTGATAGTAAAATTACTCTTGAAACACTGGGATTTTTGTCTGGCCTTTGATGTTACACACATAGGATTTTTGTAGATCATGGATAATGAATAACCACCCTTTTGCAGGTGTTTTCCTAAGACTCTGATCACGTGCCTACTGAAATTAATAGCAGAAAATCTATTGGGTATAACAGTGCAGGATCAAACCTTTGTTAAAATCAAGCCTGCCACTATCCTAGCTATTGCATCCAGGAGCAAGAGTCTGACTGCAGCAATTTCAATAGTGTACATTAAAAAAAGTTACTTTGGGGATCAAAATAACAGCAGAATTAAGCCTTACTTGGGTAAAAATGCTCATCCAGCTACAGGCTTGTAAATGTTGTCTGTTCTGAGAAGATGTAGGATTTCAGAATGCTCCCAGGGGAGGTAGTTAAAGATGACACAGGTATATTATTTTTCTGCCTGTTTTTTTGGTAAAACCTTTGTAAATAGCTGGCATCACTCTTCCCTGATCTTACTCCCTTCCAGAAAGTTAAGAAAGAAAATGAACAGCTTTTCAAAAATATATATAAATACATATCACACCTGTACAAGTTTATTTAATGTATGTATTACTGTACATACATTATATATATATATATAAAAATACGTACTATATATGTATATTGTTTATTTAATGTATGTATAAATACTCCAGGCTTATTTGGAGTGTTTTGCCTGTCCTGTTTTGCGAGGGTCCAACTCGGAGGAGTGTAACGAAAGGCAGGGGAAAGCTCAGCGCCCGCTTCCGCGAAGCCGAGCACCGCACAGCACCGCACAGCACCATAACCGGGCTACCCCGCGTTCCCCTCTGAGGGCCACAGCCGCGCCCTCCCTGCCGCCTCCGGCTCCTGCCCTCCCGCGGCCCCACGGAGAACCCTGCGGGTCCTCGGGGCTCAGCCGCGCCGCACCCCCACCGGGCTTGCTTGTGGGGGGNGGGGGGGGGGGGGGAAGGCAGGGGTAGGGGCGGCGCCCCTTTCAACACTACTCGCCCCTCTCGTCCCGCACGCCCGCCCGTCTTTGTGTCCGCGGCGCCGGCCGCGCCCCGGCGGCCACCGCCCCCTCCCCGCGGGGCG
>VYZU01048342.1:134714-152875 GCA_013401355.1 Ceyx cyanopectus | reverse complement strand
GGCGGGCGGCGCGGCGATTGGCGGCGGGCGGCGGGAGGGGCGGCGATTGGCGGGGCCCCATAAGAAGGGCCCCTGGCCGGGGCTATCGCTCTTCTTCGCCCGCCGTGCACTCGAGCCGCCCCGCTCCGCTCCCCTCCCGGATTACAAAGCCCCCTCGCCGCCGCCATGAGCATCAGCAGCAAGAACTCCTCGTACCGCCGCATGTTCGGCGGGGGGAGCCGCCCCAGCACCGGCACCCGCTACATCACCTCCAGCAGCCGCTACTCGCTGGGCAGCTCCCTGCGGCCCAGCAGCGCCCGCTACGTGTCCGCCTCTCCCGGCGGCGGCATGTACGCTACCAAGACGACGTCGGTGCGGCTGCGGAGCAGTTTGCCCCCCGTGCGGCTCCACGACTCCGTGGACTTCTCCCTGGCCGACGCCATCAACACGGAGTTTAAGGCGAACCGCACCAACGAGAAGGTGGAACTGCAGGAGCTCAACGACCGCTTCGCCAACTACATCGACAAGGTGCGCTTCTTGGAGCAGCAGAACAAGATCCTGCTGGCCGAGCTGGAGCAGCTTAAGGGCAAAGGCACGTCCCGCCTGGGCGATCTGTACGAGGAGGAGATGCGGGAGCTGCGCCGGCAGGTTGACCAGCTCACCAACGACAAGGCGCGGGTGGAGGTGGAGCGGGACAACCTGGCCGACGACATCATGCGGCTGAGGGAGAAGTGAGTGTGCGAGCGGAGGGCGGGTCTGGGCTGCGGGCTCCTTCGCGACCCCCCTCCCGGCGGCTTGTGGCGGGGGCGGCCCCGGAGCATCCCACGGTGGGGCTGGGGACGGCGGGAGGCTTGCGGGGAGGGGATGCCCCGCTCCCTCCTCAAGGCTGTGTCGCCCGTTGCAGGTTGCAAGAGGAGATGCTGCAGCGGGAGGAGGCTGAGAACACCCTGCAGTCCTTCAGACAGGTTTGCGGGGACTGCGGGTGACGGGGCGGGGCCGCAGGGGCGGGTGCGGGAGGAGAGCGGAGCCCGCGGCGCTAGCGTCGCTTGGGACGTGAGGATGGAGGAGTTCGCTGGCTTCGCACAAAGGAATTCCAGCAGTTCTCACGCAAACCCTCCTTGTTTTCTTTAGCGGGATGCTGCGGGCTGCAGGGCGGGGTGTGGGAGGGGAACTATTGTCTCCCTTTATCCGAGCCCAGCCTGGTGTACAAAAAGCGCTCCGATGTGGAATCGCTTTCCGATCCAGTCAAAGTGAAAGGGGGGCCATCTGCTCGCTTGGCTGAAGGGTATTAATGGTTTCTATGGGATTCACCGTGGAATGCAGATACAGGCATTATGGCAAGTGTGGTGGCAGCAGATTGAAATAATAGATCCCTTTGTGCTGGAGGGGAGGGTGCAGTGGGCTGCATTCTTCCTAAATGTGTAATGCTGTGGGTATATTTCTAGCAAAAAGTTCCTAGGATGCATGTGGTCCCGGTGTTACACAAACCAGCTACTTTGGAATGACTTGCTTTGGTTAGTGCATTCTGGAGAACCGTTTCAAATTAATTATTTTTTCCTGTGGGCGTTGTATACTGACTGCAAGTAGACAATTTTTTCCTTGGGGTGAGGTCACAGTAGTGAAGTCTGTCACCTCTGGATGTCCCTTAAGAACATGGAATTTAATCCTCTCTAAAAGAAGATGTTAATATAGAAACGAGTTATGCTAAGAGTTTAGCCTCTGTAGGATACTATGATATCCAGATAAACTAAAACCTACATGCCAGCCAGAACCAGCTGTGCAAACAAGTGTTCAAAAAGTGTTAAGCTCAGGTTTTCAGTTTGCAAAACAAGCTTTCAACTTGGATTAAGCCTTGTTTGGACTAGGAGATATTTAGGAATGTGCCTTCTCAAAACAAGGTCTCTTCCCTAAAACTGTTGGTGTGAAATGGCATTGTTAGCATTCCACCCAGCTGGAAGTCACTGCTCTTATCTCCAGACAGCTGGGCACAGGCTGACTTTCACCCAAGGCTCTTTCACAGATGTTGGTAGATGTCAGGAAATCATCCCTCCATTGTCAGCCATTCCCTGGGCAAGGCTTTTGAGTTTTCTTTCTAGTCTCTGAAGGAGAGATGATAGTTCCATAATATGTGAAAACCAAGACACCCACTGCTGTTTGGAGTGTGGGAATGCAGTGTCTCTGCTGGCATTCTGGGGACAGAATTTTGAAACAAAAGAGTTCAAGATACTGTCTAACTTAAAGTTCTGGGGGTTTCTTGAGTGTTAAGCCAGTTTGAAGTAGTGTTGAGTTCCATGCAGAAGCATTTACGCTTTGGAGAACCTAATCTGTTCTGAGTCATTGCTGAATTTAGCTGAAGGATCCTTTGACTTCAGGCTGGCTTAAATGGGCTTTCATACTTAACTGGTACACTTGGAGGCACTTCTACCTCTATTTCCAACCAATTCAAACTTGTGAAGGCTCTAGGCTTGGCTTTGTGTATGTCCTACATTCATTCTCCATCTCTTCTGTCACTGTGCAAGGGGTTTGTTCTGGAGCTCAGCCTCTAGCAGATCTGCTCGTGCAGTACAGTCAGAAAGGGGTTCATTTAACTGCCCAAGTTCTAGCTTATATATAAGAATTGCAAATCACTGTCTGTGGAAACACTACACTAAATCTACCCGTGACATAACTGGTGTGTTTGATTTGAACAACAGTAATAGCTGGTTTTTCTTTGCTGTGAAAGGGTAGGCTCAACATGCAGGGTTTGGTAGATAAATCTGTTTCAGTGTAAGTGATGTTCTCCTCCAAGTTTAATTTTATAGAATACTGAAGTTGAGGCATCCTGTTGTGCCTTCTATTGTAAAAAGAATGAACAACTTTTTATTAACAGTTATATTGGCACTGGAAAATTTGATACGTAGATTCAGAACACTTCAGCAGTTACTTTACTGTCCCCATGTGGCATCAAGTTTAATTTTTGCTTGAGGGATCAGTTGTATACTTCAATATTTTAAAAGGAAGTGAACAGTGAGTTTTCAGCTCATGTACTGAATTTCAGCTGAATTCTCCTGAATAAAGACATGAATTTACTCATATGGTGAAGGCTATACTGTATAAAATAAACCTAGAAGTTCAGTGAATTTTATCCTTTGGAGCAAAACAAACATCACAATTAGTGAAGGAGTTATTTACTGCAGCTTTGCCAGCTACTCTGGAAGCAAGGCATTGGTCCTGCACCTATGACAGAACTAACAGTTCTGCTTCTGCCCATCATGGAGTTTGTCTGAAGTAAACATGGATGCTCAGCCCTGCAAGCTACATGACTGGCATTCAGGAATCTCATAGGATTCAATCAATGCATAGTCCAGTTGCATGTAAATATGCCTTGTACTTTGCTCAGGATACAAGTAGCTTGTTCATTTGTGTGGCTCTTTATACATCTAGGAAATACAGGTATACAGCAATTCTTATATAGTAAAATACATGCTACATATTCTAAGTGTCTTAATTTTAAGATGCTGTCAAGTTATTGTAAGCTCCTAAAAACCTTCTAGCTGTTCAGATGTCCTGAAAAAAATAATCTTCAGGATGCAGGTTTCTGTGAAATCCACTGGAAACTCTTAGGATGTCTAATTGTGTAAACAATTGGGTCATAGCTGTGTAATTTCCTTCCAGAACTATCTTCTGTTTTTTGGGAACAGAACAAATGAGTTAAGGAATTCATTATCTGAATTGAAAAACAGCCAGTACAAACTGGAATTGATAGGGAAGTTAGGGAATCAAAGGGGTTTTCTGCTGGGTAAAGAAAAGAGAAGCATTCTAGAGCAAGAACCTTACCCTACAGTGATGCAAAGAATGAGGTCTAAAGAAAACACTCCCTATTTCAGAGGTGCCATGGAGAGAACTACCAATTAGAAATGCTTATGCTTTGGGCACTCCAAAACAGTTTTGGAGTAAGCTGTAAAAATCTGATGGGTTAATCCTATGTGAACAGAAGTGTGCAGCTCTGTGTGTAACTAGTGTGAAAGGAACAAATGTCCCCTTTGCACATTTAAAATGCAAGAAGTTAGCAATCAATGTTTAGTGGTAGTTATGTTTTTAAGCTAATTCAAGCTGCCCCCATGTAGCATTCATGGCCTATCTTCTGTTATGCCTTAAATGAATTTTTGCTGTTGATTAAGACTATCTCTGCCCAGCAAAAGGTGGAGTCTTTGCCAGCTCCTAGGAGGGTGTAGGCAATGGTGACTGACTCAATTTGTGTTTATGCTCATACCTTCTTTTTCTCAAGGGTGATCTGCTCAAGTACTTGGAATAGTAAATACTTGCACTTCTATACATAACTCTCTAGCTTTATGAGTATGCTGTCAGGGTGTGGTCTGTGGACCCAAAGGGCTCTATGATTGAATATAACCAAGAAGTTAAGGCCAATGCTAGGTGTGTAGATACATGGGTTGTGCTTTTAAGCCCCACCAGAAAAAAAAAAGGCAAAAACGAATGAAGTTTCCAAACTGCAAGACTAACTCTTTTTCAGTGTATTCAAGCTAAAAGAGCTTACCTGTGGCTTCTGACCCTAGGATCTGCTTCATCTTCAAGCAGGGCTTACACCCACCATGATCTATGTGCTCATGATCACTTTCAGCAGTACATGGGCAAGGATGGAGTAGGCTGTGTATGCTCTATAGTGCCCCAAATCACAGTAAAGGTGCATATCCTCTGAGGCTAGAGTAGGAGGTGGCAAAAAGTTTTGTCACAGCTCTTTTTGTGTTGTCTTGCAAAAAAAAACAACTCAGCTGTAGCACTAGCCTGTGTGCCACTTGCCATCAAACACTTCTCTACATCAGGTTTGTAAAGTTCATAGATTCATAGATAGATTCATAAAGTTGCTGATCTTTCTTCTCTGCTCAGGACGTTGACAATGCCTCCCTGGCACGTCTGGATCTGGAGCGCAAAGTGGAGTCCCTGCAAGAGGAGATTGTCTTCTTGAAGAAGCTTCATGATGAGGTAAGCTAAATAATGAGGTTTGTGGTGAGGTGCTGGAAGCCCAGCAGGCCAGTAAGCTCTTGCTCTGGTTCTGGCCCAGAGACCCCACCTGGATGTGTTCTGTACATTGCTGTGTAATAATAACCCTGAGTGTCTGCTTCTCTCTAAGGAAATCAGAGAACTGCAGGCCCAGCTCCAGGAACAGCACATCCAGATTGATATGGATGTTTCCAAGCCTGATCTTACTGCTGCCCTGCGTGATGTTCGCCAGCAGTATGAAAGTGTTGCTGCTAAGAATCTTCAGGAAGCTGAAGAGTGGTACAAGTCCAAAGTGAGTAAAATCTGTTCAGGTGTATCAGGCCTGCTGCACACAACAGCTTTGCTGTGGCACTTGGTTTTCTCTCCGTCTCTATTGGACGTGAACACACCCATGGCAGAGTGGTCTTGAAACCCCTTGTCTGGGAAGAGTGCAGCTGAAAGCTACTTTGATGCTGTACTTAAAGCACAGAATGATGGGTTCATACTTGGAGTCTTTCATATGCTTGTACCTGGAAGCAGGTGTTGGATGAAGTAGTGGAGAAAGGAATGAATGAGTAAAAAAGATGGGAAGCATTCAGGGTGAGGAAACAAAAGATGAACACTTTAACTATTAATTGAGGTTTTACAATTAGAAATAGAAAGGCATTTGAAGGATAACGTTTGAAATGTTTTGGTTGTTAAATCTTGTAATGACCTCACTTGCCCTCAAATGCTGTGTCCAAAAGCCAAATCTGTTACCCTGCTCCTGTTGAAGTGCTCCACTAACCACAGTGGGACTTGCCCAGTTTGCAGATCTCTCTGAAGCTGCCAACAGGAACAACGATGCCCTGCGCCAGGCCAAGCAGGAAGCCAACGAGTACCGCAGGCAGATCCAGTCCCTCACCTGCGAAGTCGATGCCCTCAAGGGAAGTGTAAGTAGAAGGAGGAAGCAGTTGTTGGTTCATTCTGCCCTTTGCAGCTTGAAGCACTGCAGTTTAGTTGCTGCTGTAGGTGTAAATGCAGGTCATCTCCCATACTGTGCAGCGGGTTGTGCTTCTGGGAAGGATGGTGTGGGCTCAGTTTGCCTGCGTGCATTGCAGTGCCCTGGTTAGATTGATGCACTGAGCCAGTCTTAAGGTGTAAACAACTAGATCATTCTCCTGCTATAATATTCATTGTTTATTTAACAATTTCTGGAGGTGTTTATGACTCGTCTGTCACATACAACTGAAGCTATAAAAAAAGCTGGAGGAGCAGTTGAGAGAAGATGTAAATCTTGCTGTTGCTAGAAGCTGACTGCCTTAAAGTCTGGCTTGAAATGGATTGAACAGTGTGTAGTACACCTGCAAATCCCCTCGCTGAGGACTGCTTGCATGCTGGCTTGGACTGCATGTGTTGGGCTTACTGTAAGGCATTGCTTTGCCACCTCTACCAGAAACACCTGGCACACTTCATTTTAAGTAGCAGAATAACCCACCTTGACTTTGCAAGGGGAGGATAAACTTGGGATGTGTCTGGGCATTTTCAGAAAGGATGCCAGTGCAACTCAGCTTCCCTTTCCTAAACATTTTCAAGGTCTTGAGGAAGGTGGGGAAGGGTGGCTGAACTGCAGCAGCTCTTTATTCTTCATGATTCTCTTCCAGAATGAATCCCTGGAGCGCCAGATGCGTGAAATGGAGGAGAATTTTGCTGTTGAAGCTGCTAACTACCAGGACACTATTGGCCGCCTGCAGGATGAGATCCAGAACATGAAGGAAGAGATGGCTCGTCACCTCCGCGAGTACCAGGACCTGCTGAATGTAAAGATGGCTCTTGATATTGAGATTGCCACCTACAGAAAACTGCTGGAGGGGGAAGAGAGCAGGTAAAAGTCACATGCAGACAGTTGTCATCTGCAGTTACTAGGATGTGCTCCATACCCTTGTCCTGATTTGATCCATTCCTTTTCTTTTTTTCTTCAGGATTAACATGCCTATTCCAACCTTTGCCTCTTTGAACCTGAGAGGTAAGCTGGTGCTGCTGTTTCAGTTTAGAAAGCTCTTCTAGCACTTGTAAGAGGTCCTGGATAGTTCCTTTATTCTAGCATTTGAACTTGTATAAATACAGTTGTGTGCAATTGTTTTAGATATATCTAAAGTATTTGCAGTTCCTCAACCTTGGATAAGAGGAGCAACTGGGCAGAAATATTTCTAAATACTGGTAGATAGTGAGTAGTTTAGATGCCTGCTGAAGGTGCTTTAAGGGGAACAGGGAGAAAACTGAGAAGATCAGCTTAAAATTCAGAGTAGGAGACTTCAACATATACTAAATTTGGATTCTGAAAGTAGACACTAAAATGTGTTACACTTCATTTCTTCGAGGAGGCACTTTGTCTAGGCTACTGGTAACACTACCTTTTCTTCTACAGAAACCAACATTGAGTCTCAGCCAATGGTTGACACTCACTCAAAGAGGACACTTCTAATTAAGACTGTCGAAACTAGAGATGGACAGGTTGGTGGTAATTATCTTATTTTCTATTGCAACTGGTCATCTTAAAATACTGCCTACTGGTCAGTGCAGCCTGTTTATGGTAGTAAGTATTGAGTGGAACAGCATCTGGCCATCCAAGCTGAAAAGCTTGAATATACAGATGTAGCAAACTGGCTTCTATGGAAGTAATCACAAAATTCATCTCTTAGCAGAGAGTTCCCTGTGTAGTGAATACTTAAATTCAGCTGAGTTAGCAAATTATCAAAAGGTTTCTAACTTCACATGTGGAAAACATGCAGCAGTAAACAGAGGTGCTTGTTTGGGCCAAGGTACTCCTTATAGATTAAGGCAACAAAGCTTCAGAGGTTTCTACATGTTATAAACTAACTAGAACTTTGAGTTGATACCTCCTTGTTCACATTTCTGTGGTTTTTGGGTGTTCTTAACTATAAAAAAAAAACCATAAACAACCAAACCCAACCATCTTTACTAAAACTCAACGTTTCTTTGGTTTTCCACAGGTTATTAATGAAACTTCCCAGCATCATGATGACTTGGAGTAAAGCTGAAGTTGCCTACTTACTAATGCAGGAGAAATTCTTACCAGCAAGAGTTCAAAAGTCCATGTCTTAAAGGAAGAAACAGCTTTCAAGTGCCTTTCTGCAGTTTTTCCATGAGCGCAAGATGATTCTGCTAGGAAATAGGTCTTAGATCTTGCAAACTGACTCTTTCCCTGAAGGTTTAGAGTTTACAATGGAGTCTAGTTTACAAATAGCAATATCTTGTGCTGCAATACTGTTTAAGTATCTGAATTCAATAAAACTGCTTTTTTTTTTTCCAGCACAGTATGAGCAACCTGTCGCTACTTCAATAAATCTTTGGAAAATGGCTCTTGATGTGTTCTAATTTAACTTCTGGAAAGCCATAATAACAGTGTCATGCTGGAATTTCTTTACGGTTGACATCTCCAGTACTGGTTGTGTAGAATGCTGTTTTTTTCAGTTTAACTAGATAAACTGCTTTAAGTTTTGGAACCAACTAAAAATGGACTATAACTGGCAGATGCATAATGTATTATGATACTTCTTATCACTTGAATAAAAGATGATACTTCAAGCTACTAATTAATCTTGCTTCCATATACTAGCTAACCCAGTTACTAAATGCTAAGAAAACCTCCAAGACCTTAAAACTCAGCTCTTTTAAAACATACTGGTTAAGTAGCTCTGAAATAGTTCAGGCAAGCCCTTATCTGAGACAGCACCTTTGCAAAGTTAACAGCTGACTTGATGCATTAAATTCATTTTCCAGGAAGGACTAGTTCCCAAAGGCTTGTCTGCATTACAGAAGCTAAATGAAGACTTTGGATGGAGTGGGGGTTAGAGTTTTTAAAAGGAGACATATATAAAGAATAGCTTGGAAATCTAATTTAAGCATTTAAACTTCTTTTTAAAAGGAGATCCACTGGCTTTGATGTTCTCTGATGAACATCAGTGTCTGAAAGAAAAAAAATCTTGTTTTTTCTTGCAGATAATTAACTTTTCAGAGGGGGATAACAATTGTTTTGGGGTTTTTTTTATCTTTATGGGTTCCTTTTGCTCCAGTGCATGCCTAGCCGGGTGCAGTGCCGGCATTGGAGTGAGGGGGGCAGTAGGGCTCCACTTTTTTCATCCCATTTGGTCAGAGCTCTCCAGCCATGATGCTACAGAGTAGGTAGGCAGTGCCTAGGCTGTGCTGAAACCCTTTCCAGCTCAGACACACAGGGCTCTCCTGCAGCCTGGAGGTTGGGTTGTCAGTGTGATTACAGCTTTACAACTCTGATCCTCCCAGGGAGAAGTGTGCTGCTCTTCAGCAGCAGAACAGCACCTGATTGTTTTTATTTTAACAAGGTGTGATGCTATTCCTACCCTCCTTTAGTGTGTTGACAGAAGACTTTAACCTCTCATTTTTACCTCCTGCTAGGCCAGAGGGGAATTCTGGGGAGTTTTCCCTGTTACACTGCACTGGGACTGAGGGTCAGTAAAGCATATGAGTCCAATTAGGCTGGCCTAGGTGCCTGACCAGCTTGGTTTAAGGAAGGTTAAGAGGTTAAGGAACCTTAAGAGTTTAAGGGCTCACCTGAGTAGAGTCCTGCAGCTTGTCCTGCATTTGTTCTGGCAAATCTTCCATGCAAAAGGGCTGGAAGTAACTGAGGAGAGGACCTGGATCCAAGTCTCAACCACTGCTTACTGCAAAGCAGAACAGATAAAACCTGGTCTACAGAGTGATGAGTATGATAGTCCCATTTAAAACTAAGGATGAGCCCAGCCTCTTTCATGCTGTGGAGGTTAAATATACCCCATTTACTACTACATGTCAACATCCAGAATGATAAAAACCAACACAGATGAGATTGTGTGGGAGATGCTTCATGTGATAGAGCTCTGGGCATGTGCAAGAACTCATTTTGAACACTGAATAGGCCCAGGATGGCTACAACTTTTCATGATCAGAGTGCTATAAAGTGCTGATGCCCTGACTATTGCCCTGACTATTGCAGACTTCTGGAGCCATTTTCTGGATCTGGACACTGAGAAGGTCAGGCCAGTGCTTGGTGTCCTTTCCTGCAGCTGAAGCAGTGGGAGCCCTGAACAGTGTCATCCAGCAGCACAGGGGGGAGCCAGCTCCACCACGTCCCAGTGGGGACTGCTGCTGGTTCTGGGCAGCCCCACAGCACAGTGTGCCCTCTGAAATGCAGGTACACTGCTGGAGCTTGCCTGAATTGTGGTAGTCCTTCAGGTGTTGCTTCTCCCTCTGCCTCCAGCTCCCTGGCTCACTGCTTTCTGTCACCTTTGAGTGCTTCACCCAGTAGATGAAAGAAGTGACTGTACCAAGCACTGGCAGCACAGCATAGGAGTTATTCCTGGCTCCTCTGTGTTCGAGGTTACCCACAGCATAGAGATGCATGTGGCAGAGCTTTCAATCCTGGGAATAAATAGAAAAATAAATAGAAATACATTAAAATAAAACTGAGTTGGGAAGGGGATAGGAACATTTCAGGAGCCCTCCAAGGCCTGTACTCTGTGCAAGGGTGGAGCACTCTTGGGGGGGAAGGAGGGTGGATGGTGGCTGTTTAAACATCTTGGTGTTTGATCACACCAGCCTTATGCTTGTCTATAATGGCCAAAGCTGCTCAGTGCTGAGCCAGGAGCTGACCTCAGAACTGCATTTCACACCCTGCTAACTGCAGAAAAAGAACTGAGAGTCTTAGGATGAGGCCTAATAGCAGTATGATGGAAATCCATCCATCCATCCATCCATCCATCCATCCATCCATCCATCCATCCATCCATCTATCCATCCATCTACAGGAAAAGGGAAGCCTGAATAGTATTGAAAAGTTTAAAGCCATTTGCATACAATAAGCTGCTCTAAGAGATAGTTGCTTGAGTGCAGTAATGCATGTGGAATTAGGAAGTGCCAAAAAACAGAATTACATCTTCAATCTTCATTTAGTCCCCTTGTGCTCATGCATAATGCTGTGGAATTCAGCTGCAAGTTCATGGACCTTGTCTCACTCAGTGAACATACCCAACAGTACTTAAGGAATCACTACCACACACTGCTAGAGCATTTTCAGACCTCCTGCATCAGGGGCTGCCCAGGGAGGTTGTGGAGTCCCCTGCTCTGGAGACATTCCAGACCCTCCTGGATCTGTTCCTGGGTGACTTGGTCTAGGTGCCCCTGCTCTGGCAGGGGGGTTGGACTGGATGATCTTCTAGGTCCCTTCCAACCCCTCACATTCTCTGGTTGTGTGTACTTCCCAGCCTTGGCCAGGAAAGCCATGGCACCAGCAGGGATATAATTTATTCCTCCAACATGGTGCAGAACTGGGACTCTTCCATCTCCACAGCATATTGCATCCCTCATTCCACAGCTCCCTTCTTCCCACTTAAGGGCAGGATTTTGCTAACAGGCTCCCTCACCACCCAGTCCAAGGCCACTCCCAGGCCCACAGAGTGGCCAGAGGCAAAAGCTGCTAATGGGCTTCAGTGTGCACAGCAGCCAAACTCATTCCTTCGGGAAAGGGCAAGCCCACAGCAGCCAAGTCTCTGCACAGAGGTAACAGTTTCCAAGCAAACCCCTCAGCCTCCCGGTTTCTGTCTCTTTTTTCAGAGACGTATTTCAGCTGTCTCCCTGTGGCGGGTTCCATGAAGTGCAAGAGGCACAGACAAGCTGAGAGGAGCAGCTCTCCTCTGCCTGCATCCTTGGCTGCAATGCACCCAGCAGAGCTGCAAAGGGAGCAGCTTTCTGCAAGAGTTGCTCTGCAGGCATCCTCTGCTACTGCCTGTCGTTCTGAGGTGTCCAGGAATGCAAATAAAGACATGTTCAGGATGGGGAATGGTGGTGTGTTGAACCCAGTCAGCAAAGTGCACACACAGCCACTTATTTGCTCACACCCATCACCCCTGGTGGGACAGGGGAGGTAACAGGGAAAACAAAAGTGAGAAAATCTGTGAGTGACAGTTTAAAGGTGAAGAGGAGGGTAAAAGACCAAGGAAAACAAAAGCAGTCACAGACCACCCCCCACAGGCAGAGAGGTGCCCAGCAGGTCTCCAGAAATGGGGCACTTTGAAAGCTGCAGCTCTTCCCTCTCTTCCTTTACCTCAGACTTTATGGCTGATGCTTGTCTGATGTATGGTATGGAACAGCCATACCCAGCTGGTATGGGTATAACTGGCCATACCCATTGGCCAGTTCATGTCAGTTGTCCCAACTGTGTCCCCTCCCAGCTGACATTCCACACACCAGTTGTCTTTCCCACTCTCAGCCTACTCATTGAGGGTCCTGGTTTGAGTGAGAACAGAACAAATTCTGTTTAGTGATTCTACTTTTCATAATTCCATTATTACTATCTTCATTTTCATTAAAGTTTTTCTAGTTTCATTTACTAATTGCTTAGTCTCATTCCCTTTCTCTTCCCCTGTGGGAAGGGAGGAGGGTTAACAGAGAGCTTTTGTTATGGGTCTAAAGGGCCACCCTGACCATAAACCAGGGGACAGAGCAGAAAACAAAGAGAAAGCCTTGGTGCTGAGCAAGCACTCTTCAGCAACACCCACATTTGTGTGGCAACAATATTGTTTTAGCCACAAATCCAAAACCCAGCACCCAGAGGCTGCTCTGAGGACAGTTAACACCATCCTGGCCAGACCAGCACAAGAACTGAGCAGAGGTTTAGCAGGAGTGTGTCTCTGTTCTGAGCAGCTGGGTACAGGCTGTGTTTGAGGGTTGAGAAAGACCCAGACTCAAAGTCCATCTTTTCCAGGAGCAGGGTTTCAGCTAAGATCTCCCAACATGACACTCTCTAGATTTGATGGATGTCCAAGGAATGTATTACAGTAGAAAGGCTCTGCCCTGGTATATAACCAGCTCCATTAGACATGGCCAAGTGAGGGTGGTTTTGCTGCTCCACATGCAGATCAGGTTTCCATCCTTAGCTAATGTAAAAATACCTTGGCTCCCATCAACTGTAAACTAATACAATGATATTTTTAAAGCCTATTTTGCAAATTAGGGATGGTGATTGCAAACATCCTTTCTGCTCCAGCAGTCCTGTTTTGATGGTGCTTGCTGGAGTGCATGACAGATTTGCTGCCCCCAGCTTTCCCCATCAGACCTCCATGCTCTGAAGCTGGACAAGTGTAGAAATGCTGCCTGTGCCACTCCTGCCAAACAGCACAAAGCACCTTCCCTGCTACTCTCAGCTGAAAATACTGGACTGTCATTCACAGAGTCACAGATATCAGGGGTTGGAAGGGAGCTAGAAGATCATCTAGTCCAACCCCCCTGCCAGAGCAGGGGCACCTAGACCAAGTCACCCAGTGATCTAGGAAGGTTCCACAGCAGTGAATTCTTGCATTGGTAGTTTGTGCTCCTATCCTGGCCAAATCCTGTTCCAGCATTTAGTCTCCAAGTGAAGAAGTTGTTTCTTATGTTTAACAGTCTCCAAGCCATCTTCATTGGAGTAACAGCGAGTGACATAATGAGAACTCCTGTTTCATGCTCAGTTACCTTCAAAGTAAGTAAAAATATCCCATTTGCTTTTTCATCACCACTCAGTATTGGGCTGATGTTTTCAGCAAGTTATGCACTGTGACTCAAAGATCTCTTTTCTTAGGACTAATAGATATGAGTTCTTTTTTTCCTCCTACTTTGACGTCACTTACATTAAATTTTCATCCACTGTTTGATCACTTAGACACCCAGGACTGTGATTTCCTTCTGCAACTTTGAGCTTGGCATAATCCTGATCACCCATAATAATTTTGTACCAACTGAAAACTTCTATCAACCTGCTACTCATCATTTGCTAGGTCATTGAGGAATATATTGAACAGTCAAGTCCAGTGTGCAAATACTTGTGGCAGCCCAATGACAGCTTCATTTCACCATGAAGGATCTCCATTATTTCCATCATTTTCTGCTTTCTAGCTTAACTGGGGAGAATCTGACTGTTCTATTTCTCAGCAACCCATGGTGATCATTTGGCAAAAGCTTTTGACAAAATCTTCCATTTGCATCATCCTTACCCACAAAGCTTGGAAAACATGATAGACATTTCCACCTGATTCATGAGGCATGGCTTCCTTGGGAAAAAATGCAGGATTCACTTGATTCTGCCCAGTAAAAACATCAGATTTATTGTTCTCAACAGTTGAGTCACCTTGGAGCCTTTTTTTAGAGGCTGAAGTTCTAGTGGCCATCAACTATTCCTGTGCCAGCAGGTGCATTCTAAAGTGGCAAATGAGCAGTTTCATGCTGTGTTACTCCAGACCCATTTGATGGTTGCCATCCTGCCTCCTTCTCACTGTCCATGTATTGATCTGCTTCAAAACCTCTTCACTTTGAGATTCTTCTTCACCTGTCACAGGGGGCTCCTTCACCTTGCTCTTAATCAGCTGTATTCAGGCAAGCTTTTTTCTATGGGCTTATCTTTCCTGAGTAACCCTTCTAGCTCTTCACTGCCTCAATTTGTGGCAGACATCATGGTTTGGATGTGCTCGAAAGTGTTTTTTTATTAGCAACTTGTCTCTCAAACTGGTATTTGATCCATCTTATGGGAGATCTACTTTTCATTTGCCAGCTTTTCCTGGTTTTCTCAGTTGGACATTACTTCTGTCAAGTTCTAGTGGTTACCTTCCCTGTGCTTTTTATTTTCTCTCGGTTANAATATATATTATATATATATTAGACTTTTTGAGATATATAATATATAATAATTATATATATATTATATATCACAAAAAGTCTAATTTTTGTTTGTTTTAATTACTATTTTTTATTTGCTGGTTCTGTTTGAAGAAAGCTCCCTTTTGAAGTTTAGCTTGACTGAAATGGAATTCCAGCTCATTTTTTCTTCTTGGATTGATTTTTACTTTCAGCACAAGCAACTGCTCCATCCCCTCCACCACTAACCTCTCCACTTTCCACACAGGCTGTAAATTACTTGTCTCTCTCTGTCACTTGCAAGATAGGTTCTTAGCATTTCTTTTTTTTAACCCATAATTATCTAGCCACCTTTTCCTTTAATAGTGGAGTGTCCTTGGACCTACTTGAACTTGGAGCAATTGCTTTGAACTTGATGGCATCAATTTCAGGAATGAAGAGCTTTCAAATGAAAGGCTTGACAATAGCCTCCCCTCTCCAGCTTTAAAAGGTGGAATAACATAACTCAGGGCATCTCCCCACAAACCTTGACTTACACTGTCACTAGCAGATGAATGGGCACCATGGAAAGCAGCTGTCACTCACCTTACAGGCAGCATCCAGGTAGCACATGCTTTGTCAGTTCCCTTCTCTGGGCCTGATCTTGACACCCCACCTTGGGGTTGATCTCCTAGCCTAACCTCTCATATATGAGGTGTTCCACATCCTTAATCACCTTTGTGGACCTCCACTGGTGTTCTGGTTTGAGTTAAAAAACAGAACTAATTCTGTTCAGTGATTTACTTTTCAGCTCAGTCTCTAACTAGCTGCACTGTCTGAAATCAGCACCATGTTTTCCCAGGCAGTGTCTGTTTTTGCAGTGATAACACCCCATGCTTAGAGTCACTACCAAGGATTGCTGTGCAGAAAGGCTCTTGCTTATACTTGCTGCTGTGCACACCAAGGTCACTGCTGGGTCTTGTGCACTATGGTGGGGTTGCAGAAAGTGAAATGCTGCAGCTGCAGGGAGGGGCAGCCAGGACAGGTGACCCCAGATTGACCAACAGGGGGTCAGCCCATATATGTCATACTCAGTAGAAAGCTGAGGGATCACAAAGGTAAAGCCCTTGGCATTCAGCTTATCAAGGGCACGTGGGAACTCTGGTTTCTTGTCAGTAAAGACTGAGATCCTCATTTGCACCTTCACTGGATGGTACCTGCAGCATGGAGAGAGCAGCAATGGCTGTAATGCAGCTGGGCATCCTGGTGGCAGCCATCACTCAACTCAACCATTATAACCCAGCTAGAGTCCTTAGACTGGCCTCACTACTCAGATTCACAGATTCACAGATATTAGGGGTTGGAAGGGAGCTAGAAGATCATCTAGTCCAACCCCCCTGCCTGAGCAGGGTCACCTAGACCAAGTCAACAAGTGCAGAAGGATTGGGCAGAGATGTCTGCTGGCTGTGTAGTCAAAGCCCCTGCATACACCATATGAAGATCCTGTTTGTAGCCCCCTCACAAATGGGTCTCTGCAGCAGGTCACAGAACTTTGAAAGGACTAGTTAGGTGGACCACAGGGAGATGGGAATTTTGAAGCACAGCCTGGCACATCTTACCTGGGGACAGTCATGGAGGAAGTATATGACTGTGTTCATAAGTCTGAGAAGGTCTCCAAGAGCAGATCAAGTATTCCACCAAGTACTGGGGATTTGTCTTGTAGGCACCATGAACAGCCCAAACCAAGAGTAGGCTCTGAACATCAGAAGTCCTTCAGCTTCTGTGCATCCACCAGCCTGAAAAAGCTTCCTGGTTTAAAACATGCTCCACTTTTTGTGTCCCTGCTTTGCTTGTCATGCCTTTCACACTCCTGCAGCTTTCAGGCCAGTTGGTATTTCCAACCAAAACAACAAGCATTACAGGCTTCTCACAATAGGTCAGAGTCCCTTATTTTCCATATCATCAGCCTCCAGTGGGAGAGCTGCACTTTACTGCTTTGCACTTTGAGATATGCTGACATTAAGCCAGGAATCGTGTGGGGGAAATTCTACATGAACAAATCTTGAAGGGTTTATTTGCCTGTGGTCTGACTGGAGCCTGCTGGAGCAGTTAAGGGGGGTGAGAAGGAGACAGCAGCAATCTAAGCAGAGGTAGTAAATGCTGCAGGACCAAGACAGACAGGCTTGGTTATAAATGGTTTAGAAACCACTGTTTAATGCATGAGACAAAGCAAAATACTGGGCTGTCTGCCTACCTTTGTTCAATCTACTTTCCAGGTACACAAAGCAATTTCAAATCAGGGATTTGCTTTTCATGGCTCAGATATTACTTCTGTTCATCCAAGAAGCCCTTCCCCAAATGCATTGTAGATCACTGGGGACCTTCTCCACACTCCAAATGTGTTGTTTTTTTCATGTAATAAATACTTGACATTTAGAAAAATTGTTTCTAAATTTACACAGTGCAGAGCTCACAGTTTGAGATTACTCTCTAAACATCCTGAAGTGCCAGACGCATAAATAAATATCTTTGCAAGTAAGTTCTCAATTATTAGTTTTGCAAGTGTATTTTCATTTCTTGGGAAATGGGTGGTTGCTACAGCAGGAAATAAAAAGCTCTGGTTTAAATTAAATAGTAAGAAAGTGCAGGAGAAAGGCTGATAAAATACATTAAATTCTCTCCTTGTTCTTTTGATTTGCTTTCTATATTTTCAATTTAAATGGCACTATAAATTTACACTGTCCAGTTGTGCTTTATGTCATGGTGAACCAAGAATAGATCAAGATGTGAAACAGCAGCAAGAGATAAACTGCAGTTTTTAGGGAGAGGAAATTTCTGTCTGCAGTTCATAAATGGGTCCATCATACAGAATATAAACTGATCTCAAGATGTACAGGATTGACCCCCTTAACACTGCTGGGATTGGACCTAGCATTGCTGTCCCCACTTTGAAGGCAGAGTAACAAAGGGCTAAGTGTCTGGCCATGGAAAAGTCAAGGGGCTTCTCTCTATTCTCTCTCTATGGAGTATAAAAAGAGAATATCCCTACAAAAGCATTGTTCCCTCTGAACTGCAATGTCTTGCCTCATGTGTGTAGGAAGGAAAGCAAGAAAAGATTCCTGATCACAGAATCACAGAATGTGAGGGGTTGGAAGGGAGCTAGAAGATCATCTAGTCCAACCCCCCTGACACAGCAGGGGCACCTAGACCCAGTCACCCAGGAACAGATCCAGGGGGGGCTGGAATGTCTCCAGAGCAGGAGACTCCACAACCCCCCCTGGGCAGCCCCTGCCAGCCTCTGCCACCCTCACTGGGAACAAGTTTCTCCTTCTGTTTCCCCTCAACCTCTTGTGCTCCAACTTGCTCCCATTGCCTCTTGTCCTGTCACTGGATGGCACTGAGCAGAGTCTGGCTCCATCCTCCCTACACTGCCCTGAACATCTTGACAGACACTGCTGAGCTCCCCCCTCAGTCTCCTCTTCTCCAGGCTAAAGAGCCCCAGCTCTCTCAGCCTCTCCTCAGCAGGGAGATCTCCACTCCCTTCAGCA
>VYZU01048342.1:120320-133982 GCA_013401355.1 Ceyx cyanopectus | reverse complement strand
GAAACAGAAGGAGAAACTTGTTCCCAGTGAGGGTGGCAGAGGCTGGCAGGGGCTGCCCAGGGAGGTTGTGGAGTCTCCTGCTCTGGAGACATTCCAGACCCGCCTGGATCTGTTCCTGGGTGACTTGGTCTAGGTGCCCCTGCTCTGGCAGGGGGGTTGGACTAGATGATCTTCTAGGTCCCTTCCAACCCCTGACACTCTGTGATTCTGTGGTTACAATCATGCTTTTGCCACTACTCACCTCTTCCTCTGAGCAAAGACCTTCAGGTTCAAGGAATAAGCTTCCCAGTCAAGCTTCATGGCATCGTCTCTGTTCTTCTTGTATGACACTGAGAACCTGCCATTACTCACCTCCAGTTTTGCTTCTCTCAGAAGGTCTAGTCCATGGCTCCAAAGCTCCTCAGGCTCACAACTGCTTTATACCTTGCTAATGAATTTATCCAAGTGAAGCAGTGACAAACCCTAAGTGAAAGCTATTTTGCCAGCACCTGCACTGCTAGAGTGTCAAACTAAGCTAAGGCTGAAGTATGATCGGATTATACTACTTCTAATGTTTCTATTCAGGGCTGCACAACAGCTTGAGTACACAAATCCAATACTGCTTTCAATAGTGAACATTTGATAGAGAAGAGCTTTCACATTCTGATTAACTTCTTGTGGCCACGGAAATTGTTTTAGAGATCAAAGAAATTAAGTCCACTACATTTGTTATTCACAAAGGTACAGATTCTTTCAGAGAATCCTTATTAACCTAATCTCATTATCTGCTGACTCTAAGTGACGTTAGAGTCTGCTGCTTAGCTACCATTGCCCTGGTCACAGGCACAACCATCAGGCCACAGATGAGTCCATGCCTTTGTACAAACAAGACAGCAGCTCAGTCTGCACCTGTATTTCACCAGCATTTCACCAGCACTGCAGTCCTGCAGGATGGAGCATCAAACTACAGACATTATGTCCCATCTAGTGACCCTACTCTCTCTTTATAAACCAGCAAATTTAGGGATGATTTATCATACCCCAAGATACCTAAAATGAGACAGATTAAGGATTCTCCACTTCTCACCACAGACCATAAAGGGGACCTACAGCAACACCTATGAACAACAGTGATGACACCTGCATTCAGCTATGTGGAGACCACCTTTGTGTCAAAATGCATCTACTTCAGTTCACTGAACTCCTGTGCTGGGCCACCTTTCCCCTGTCTCTTTTTCTTCTGCCCTGGTGTGAGGTCACTTTGCAGTGATCTTCCATTTCAGCTGATCTCTTGCTGTCTGACTTTTGAAATTAATATCCTCAGCAAATCATCCAGCTCCTGCGGAGCACATACAACACAATCAGTATAATTACTTCATGTCACACCTCAGTTGTCACTTCACTTTAATGGACTGCAAGTAAGATGAACTTGAAAAGTGCTCTAGAGTTAATGTTCTTAGAGTTTCTATTTTAGACTCCTTTGAAAGATGTTAAATATATTCAGCAAAGAGATTTCATCCTAGAAATTATTATCTATATTGTACAGAGAGAACAGGGCCACCAGAGTTCAGAGTTTTGATTTAAAAACATTCAATGTGTAGCTAGGGAAAGGGTAGGACAGGAACGATGGGACTGAGCTAATAATTGTAGATGTTTATGATGTAGAAATTTATATATATAGTCATCCTCACTATGAAGTAGCATCCTGTGGTTATGGTCTGGAGCTTAGCATACAAGACCCTACATTGAACTGGAGTCTGTGGTTGGTGAGATGAATCTCAGGCTACTTCTTTCTGCCACCTTGCTCAGCTTTATAAGAAGCTAAGACCTACAAGGACACCCATAGACCTGTGTCACAGCTGCTAAATCTGCCTCCTTCCAGCCCATCCAGTGCTTCAACACACCTGGTTTTTGAAAAGGAAGTTACTATGCACCAACACTTGATGATGAACTGTGTATTCAGAGTACTGTTATCTCCCTTTTAGGTCACTGCCTCTGCCACTTAATAATCACACCACCCTCATCCTTCCTCTGTAACATTTCTCCATGCTGCATCATGAACAAACATATCCACAGTATTTTATATCTCATCTCTTACTCTTCTATTGCAATGCCTCAGAGAACATAATTGTCTTTTTTGGACCCAGCTTTGAAACCTTTCCTGAGAATGTAACAACTCTGTATTTTGGAAAAGTAGAACCAACCAATTCAAAATCCAGCTAGGGTAAGAGTTCTTCTGCTCCTATTTTATATCATAATCCACCTTTATTATATCATAATCCATCTTTAGGACATTTTCTAAGGCAGCATGCCACCCAGCTCAACTCCTTCCTCTCCTACAGGTGAATCAGGCCCATCATTTCTACCTTCCTGGCAGGAGCCCCAAGCCCCCAGGTGCTGATGGGTGTGGGTTGGGCCAGTAGCAGATGGCAGGCAGGAGCAGTGCCCATGCTCTGTTGAAGGGCAGAGGAAGCAGGGATGGGGCTGCAGCCCAATCTGGGGGTCCTGCCTCATTCACAGCAGGTTTTGCACAGTGCCAGTTGCTCAAGGCATCAGTCTGAGAGGGGCAGTTTGTACTGAGGGACCATTACAAAGTGTTTGTACTCTGCCAAAACTCCACACATAAAACGAGCTATTTTTTTGTCCTTACAAAGGAGATTGAAAGCTAAACAAAAAGAACTAATGCCCCTGTAGGTTTGGAGTTACACAAGCAGCACTGCCCTTAGAAGTCAGCCAGATTATTTTCATCCTAAAAGACTCTCAAAATACCTAGCAAAGTAATTTTGAAGATGAAAGTTACTCTACTTCTGGTACTTTTATCTTTTCGCCAGCACATCCAGCATTTCTTCCTCCAGCGACAGGGGCAGGATGTGACCTTCTGGACTAATTCATCTTTGCTTCCCTGTGCTGCAGAAAACAGACAGCAGTTCACATCCATAGAATCAAAGAGTGGTTTAGGCTGGAAGGGACCTTAGAGATCATCTAATCCAACCTCCTCAGGGATGGCAGGCAGGGATGCCTCTCAGGGATGCCTCTCAACCAGACCAGATTGCTCAAGGCCTCATCCAACCTGGCCTTTGGAGAGGGGGCAGCCACAACCCCTCTGGCAAATCTATTCATGTCTCACCACACTTGTACTGAAGAACTTTTTCCTAAGATCCATTCTAAACCTATTTTCCCTCAGTTTAAACCATTTCCCCTCATCCTATCACTGGACACTCTTATGAAGAGTCCCTCTCCTGTACATTCTCTTCAGGTATTGGAAGGCAGTTATAAGGTTCCCCTGTATTATTCTCTTCTCCAGGCTGAACAATCCCAGCTCCCTCAGCCTATCCTCATAGCAGACATGCTCCAGCCCCTGGATCTTTATGGCCCTCCTCTGGACTTGTTCCAACAGATCTATGTTCCTTTTATAGTGGGGACCAGAGCTGGAGACAGTATTCAAGGTGGGGCCTCACAAGAGCAGAGCAAAGGCAGAGAATCAGAATCATCTCTCTCAATCTGCAGGCCACACTCCTCTTGATGCACCCTAGGATACACTTGGCCTTCTGAGCCACGAGAGCACAGTCCTCACTTTGCTCTCTCTTTTCTCACTTACATGATAAAATGGTTTAATCTGCATTTAGATACTTAAGAGCTAATGCTTTCATGATGGTCTCTCCATTAAGCAGCTGGTGCCATCTCTCAGTCTGTGCCAGCTGTGGACATTACACTGCTATTCACTAATTGCCTCTGCCTGCAGAGTGAGTATCACACATGACACAGGCTGGGAGACAAGCTAAAACTTAAGATGTAGAAGTGCCATCTTCATGGGAGATGTTCTGCCCCATGAGATTGGTTTGTGCTTGGCAAATTCCAGAAGCACAACTGTTTGACAGGCATAACCTCAATGCATAAGCTCTTCCCTCCCACTTTTCTCTTGCCCAGCCAGCTTTTCTCACAGATTCACACAGATTCACAGATATTAGGGGCTGGAAGGGAGCTAGAAGATCATCTAGTCCAACCCCCCTGCCAGAGCAGGATCACCTAGACCAAGTCACCCAGGAACAGATCCAGGCGGGTCTTAAGTGTCTCCAGAGATGGAGACTCAATGATGAGACTTCTCACACTGCTCCCCTCCTAAGCAGGGAGTGAGGATGCTTTGTCTGGGGCAGCACTCACTTATTCTGTACCTGGACCAAGCAGTCCTCATCACCAGGCAGGGCTGCTCTTTCAACATTTAGCTGTTCATCAGCTAAACATGTGAGATGGCCAAACTCATTCCACAACAGAAATCAGACTTCTGATTTAGAAACTGCTCCAATTCTGAGGACACATTTTCATCTGCATCACATATATGCAATTCCAGCTGTCAGCACAGCAAACAAAAGCAACCCTTTAGTTTTGATGGTCTCTGGAAGACTCACACACTACAGGAAGGGGGGAGAACACAGAGATCCAGATCTAATCTTTGGGCAGAAACCACCTGGGGGGCCATGAGGCCAAATGAATCTTTTCAGTTCTAATCCCTGTACTGACCACAGTCGAATCTGGCAATTGCAGCTCAGTCCCTAGAGGGCCCTAAAGGATAATAGTCCATGACACAAACAGCCACATGTACATCTTTGACCTGACTTGGAGACACAGCTTCTCCTGGGAGAAGTCACAATAAGCAGCACAGAAGTTTTATGGCCTTCTTCTGGCCAAAAGTAAAAAGAAAATGCTTTGAGGGAAACTCTCTTTGAAATCCATCTCTTTGAAATTTGTTCACTACAAGAATCTGTCTATGTGACCAATACCTATATTAATGAAAAAAGAAACACACAAGCCACTACAACTTATCAAGAAGTCTACTAGACACACACCTACTAAACACATACTCGTGGTCAGTATTTTGTATTTAAACCTTTTTCATCAATGGTTTTAACATTTTCAGTTAATCGTTCAGTTATTTTTAGAGATAGTTTTCAAATTTAATAGCTATTTTTAAAGAAAAATGGTAACAGTTTCTGTTTCTTGTGTGGCTCCTTTCCTTGTTTGATTTTTCTTCAATAAATAATTTTTTATAACCCTGTATTTCAAATGATTTGACGTGACAAAACTGTTAACTGTGTTGCCATGCAAGAACAGAAAAGAGTGAAATTAAATGAGGATATTATTTAAGTAACATAAATTTATACATACACTCCAACACCCCATACATGTTTTCAAGCACAGCATGTTTTGAAACTCACAATTTTAAGGAACCTTCTATGTGTTTACTGTTAGTTGCTAACAGTGATGTAAAGGAATCAAATTAATTGTCTATACTGCTCAGTCTCAGATCTATTTTTGATCATTAACTCTTGGGAATTAAAAACAAAATAATCACAGTTATGCCTAATAAGTCTTTATTTCCAAACAGAAACTGCAAAAATATTCTATTACAGAACAGGTAACAAGTGCAGAGGTCTAAGTATGCATTACAACAGTGAAACCATTGCCTCCTTGACAAAAATCATCAGGCACTTAAAACATGAAAACAAAGTACAAATTAAGTCAGCCATAACAGATGACTTAACAATACAAACTCATCTTATTGGCTTTTTTTTTTTTTGTTCTGTAATAAAAGCACACACATGGTTGAGGGGCTTTCTTTGCCTCCTCCTAAATCCTGCACAGACACTTCTATGTTAGGCTGCACACTCTACTCAGACAATATCAAGTTCACATCTGAAAACAAGACTAAGTTCAGCACTGAGAGAATTGGAGAGAACCTTTTTGGAATCAGCAGCAGCAGAGCCTACACGAGCAGCTTGCCACAGAGCTTGGCACATGTGGAGGAGCACAATCATACCAGCTCCAAGAGGGGATGAGCTCTGCTTGGACAACTGCCTTGAAAAGAACAGAACCAGAAGGAATGCAAAAAATATACATTGTAAAATGAAACCTCTGGGCAAAAGCTATCAAGGAACCTTTAAAGAATTTCATTTTGACATATGGAGCAGCCTCTGAAAAGAAAAACCATGTGTTTGCCATCCCTTAGGAGCAGCTCTGTGTAGAACCTCTCCACTCACCTACCTTCTCATATGTGGATCTTGAACTAAATCTGAAGCAGAGGTGGCCTCTTTAGAGCCATCTTAGAAAGGTAAATCTAAGCAGCAAGTGTCCAAATGGCTAACAAAAGTACCCTTCCAGAAATCCATCAGATATCCTTAAAAATTATTTTGGGTTCTATCACTGGTTTTTTATGTAATTTCTCCCATAGTTTTTACTCTGGCAGCATGAAAGACAAATAATATTTTAAATAATTGCATTAGATATTCAAAGGAAAGAATATTAACATAAAGAATATGCATTCTAAAATATGCATATAACCCATGCAGAAGTGTCAGCTGTTACTTCAGTTTCACAAGAATTGAAGAATGGGTTTGTATCAGAAGCACTAACAATAAGCACACCAAGAAAAAGGTGTTTTTTAGGGAACCACCTCACAGTTGAGCCAAGATCTGAGAAGCCCAGCAGGCTGCTGGACTGTTGTGAAGAATCTCCTCTTGTCAGGGACTAAAGTGAGGAGTGAGAAATTTAAACCCAGCAATATTGTCTCAGATTAGACTACCCTGTCACAAGCATTACCATGATTCATTCTGATGACCCTTTGCCATGATACCATGAATTCCTGGTGCAGTCATTAAATATTTCCATCATGAAATTGGCTGAGTTTTCTCCCTCACTGAAGAAAAGAGGGATGCTCCCATCATGCTGATGTACTCCCATCATGTTAAGAGCACTGACAGGCTGCCACCCCAGCTGGACCAGTGCACAGTAGCCCAGCAACCCAGGGTCATTCCCCTGGTAAGCCAGCATTCCTGGAATAGGAAGGTATTTTGAAATGCAGCTTTATGAAAGGGGACCACTAAATCACAGCAATAGTGCCTTTGTTTAGTGGTATGCTGCAGATCATTTCATGCTCTACTTGACCATTATGATAATTTTCAGCCAATTAAGAAATACTTTATGAAAATCTGGAACAAAGCTTAATAAATATAAATCTGCTCACTCTTTGTGCATTGTAACTCAATGGCCAAAAGGATTTAGCTGGAAATAAATTCAGAATAAAGCACTCCACAGAATATTCCTTGGGCTTGGTCTCACACAGACTCCAGCACACAAGTGGATGTGCTTTCTGGACCCAAGAATCCCAGGAGGAGCTACTGCAGAAATGTTCAGGAGCTCACTGCACAGATTTGTCACATGAGAGCAAGCTCCACCACAGTTTGTGCAGGCTCAAGGTCTAAGTGATCAATTAACCCAGACCTTTAACTGATCCAGATACCTGCACTGGATAAAATCAAATAATACCCAACAACAGGGGTATGTTGCTAGTAATTTGGGAAGCCCATAGAAAATGTTAGGTCACTGAGATCATTTCATTTCTTTTCCTGAATCATGCAGGACAGAAAACTTAATCTTGGCTCCAGTATGGCAATAAGCCTGACATCTCACTACTGTACAAAGGAAAGAGAGCCAAAGAGAGATTAATGGGTTTCCAAACCACCAGACTTGTGCAGCTGTGCTTGTGCAGATGCTGCTTGGGCTACTGGGATAGCAGAGACCAAAAGCACTGGACTGCTGAATAACCAGCAGGTTTATGCAAGTTTGCTGTCAGTGAACTGGGAAATAGTATTTACAGCCAAAGGGATTTTTATAGTTATCATTTGTGGACCTGCTGGTGGTGAACAGCTTGTTAAAATGACTGTAATGTGAAGAGAGAGCAATAATCAACCAGTGTAGGTACCTAGAGTCCTGAAGCACCTTCTGTCAGCACAGGGGAGATGGGCTCCTGCCCACCACAGCAGCCACTGAGCTGCAATCCCCCCTTGCAGGTGCCCATCTCTCCCCTCTCACCAGACACACTCCCAGAGATGCTACCTGACTGTTTTTTCAGGGCCTGTGCAACTGCTGTCAGATAACAAATGGCCCCTGTTGTATCCTTACAGTTCCACCTGCACAGTCTCACCTCCTCCTTTGCTCTGACATTAAAATCCCCCTGCTCTGCTGGCATGAAATAATTCTCTGTGTTATTTTTTTCCTGGCTCAGTGTGACAACACAGCTCAGTAGGATCAGACAGGAGCAGCAAGGAAGAGGTGCAGCACAAGAATGAGGACTGGACTGCAGCACCAGCCATTACAGCTTAATTTTAACATTAACTTTGTGGATCTACAGCCCAAATTTAGCACCTTCAATTAGGCAATGCACATGTCCCATCATGCCTGCCTTGAGATGTAAACCAAGCCATTTAAAGTATGTTTTACTATGCTACAAGCACAGCAGTGGTTGATTCATAGCCATACAAACTCCCTAACAGACACTAAACTGGACTCCATAATGCCCTGCAGGGTGAAGAGCAATCACTCACTGGATCTTAAAAGATGAAACATTAAAGATTCAGATGAGAAAAAGGAATAGAAGTAGCCTGGCAGGTTTTAATGCAATGATGCTGTGAAGCAGTCTTGTGCAAGGACACTCAGCCTCTGCAAAGGTACAGTGGAACTATCAGCACGTTGCCAGTGTTTCTATATTTAGAAAACTATTTTATCTCAATATTCACTCCATAGCATGTGACAGCATTTGGAGGCCCACAAACACTAAAAATTACTTATTCCTCATGTGAAGCAGAGAGAGCTGAAAGGCCCTTCCTAACCTTTGGTCAAGAATCCTTAATTGTAACTGCACTTGTCTCAGTCTTGCAAAGGTGTCACAAACATTCCCAGCCAGATACAAAACCCATTTATTCATCATTAACCTGGTAAAATAAATGAGAAATAATGTATTGGCTACCTGAGAAAACATCCTTTCCCACAGCAAGTGTGCTTCAGCAGGTCTTCATCAGTCTGCCCACACTCTGTCACAGAAAAACACCACTATTAACATGTCCAGCCTGTGCACAAATTGTCACAGCCCAGGCACCAAGCACACAGCAGCAGCAACAGCTCTAATAAAGCTGAGTACAAGATCTGCACTCCCATGGAGTGATGTGGATGCAACTAACATCTCAAAACAACTTCAACATCTGGAGCAAGGCCTGAGAAAGCTACACTGAAAAAGAAGTTCCTAATCTAAAGTCTAATAAAGTGAATTTTTATTCTCTGAGGAGTTCAGAGTATTTGTAGGAAAGGGTTGGAAAGGGTAACAATTCCTCTGTGGAATGCTCCACACAAGTCACTGAGAGCTCTGTGAGCACAGAGGGATCAAGTCTTCAACTCAAATGGCAAGTTTAAAGCCCTGAGACACCACTAAGAAGTCAGTGTGTCTGTCCAGGTTACAGAGCTCTCAGTGCTGAGTGCCACATCACACTCCTGCAGTTAAGATATCTTTTTGTAAAGGAAATCAGAATTTTTGGCTCTTTTTGGCTAAACCTCTCTTAAAATGTATTCCAATAACCTTTCTGGTTACTAATAGTGTGTGTTATAAATAAAATAGCTGTGTAGAAATATGCCAAACACACAGTAACCTCAGCTCTTTATGATGTGTGATGGTGCACACTCACTGAGATAATGCTAACTAAAAACACTTGAAAAAGTTGCTTCTCCACAGTCATCTTAGCCCTGCTACACAGCCACAGTCACCTCATCACACCACAATAGACTGGAATAACTTGCAGTCCTTGCCTGAACACAAGCACATCTTTATCTCTCTGGAAGAAATATGATGTGGTTCTCCTCGACCTAGGATGTTTGCATCACCCAAAGGTCAAGTCTGCATCACTTTTCACAACTTGCAGCTACAAACACTCAGGGACAGTCCTCCATGAGTGTTCTATGGTGTAGAAGGAGATCTGGGAACAAATAAATCTCTGGTCTAGCAATAGGGTCCTGCAGTAGGCAACCATCCCTAGCACTTGTAACATGGATCTGGCAGCAGCCAAGCTCTCTGCACATCAGCAGCAGATGCCTGTGGCCAGAAACTGGCACAAAATTTCACTGCTGGCAAAGAGAAAATGTGGATGTGTGCTGCTGGAACCATAACAGATCACCATAAATCAAATCCTTGATCTTGTCACTTCCAGTCACCAGCTGGTAATACAGATGCACACATCAACTCAATTCTGATGTCTTTGTTTCTGTTAAAAACCCTACTGATATTCAGAGTATTCAAGAGGTATATTAGTGGTGCCAGACAATGCCTCAAAGCACTATCTATTTAAAAAAAACCTCTTATTTTCAAAATTTTACTTTGCTGATGCAAACAGCCAGGATTTGTGGACACTTCTGCTTGGGTAGGAGTAGTTTTGGATTCTGGTGGCTTGGAAATGGATCAAGATGTTGAAAGTGTTCTAACTAACAGACCTGAAACCACAATGCTTGATTCTAGTACTTTCAGGAATATTTATATGATTATAAAACTGCTTCAAGGTAAGCTTTCAACTATTAAAACAATATAGGAATGCTCTTATAAAGTATCAGTATCACTTTTAAAAGGATTTTTTGAACCTTACTTTATAAGATTTAATTAATTTGAGGTTTTTTTGCAGAGATAATCCACAATGAGTGCAATACTGAATGACCCTTAAATCAGTTGACTGGGGACTTAATGCTACAGGGGCAAAAGGAGTTTTAGTAAACAAAATACCCAATAGTATATGAGTATAATAGAAGGACATCTTTGAATTGATCATTCAATAGACTCTCAAAAAAGCCATGGAAACTCCTCTTTAACAGAAAATGGCTGGTACAATTTTTATTCTTTTTTTTTTTTTGGGTGGAGGTAGGCTGGTGATGGTGAAGTCCAGATCTATGGAGGTATGNACGTTCTGTTATAGGAGAAAATGCTCATTCTTCTAAGAATGTTTAGTGCAGTTTCCTTACCTGTAGTCACATATTGACTCTGTGGCTCTGCTATGTGGAAAACAAATAGAAAAAATGATAGGTTTGGTACCTTTCATTTTCCTAATGAATGGTCCTTCTCATATGTCAGCTGAGATTTCAAGAACATGTGCAAAGTCATGCCCTACCAGCTCTCTGGGGATTGCAGCAAGGAACCTTGTTTATTTTCCTCATTTGGAGCTGAACTGGACCTCAGACAGGAACACAAGCAATAAAAAGGGGTTAAAAACAATTATACAGCTCTGGTCCTTCAAATACTTGTTCACAAAATTAGCATAATTCACATTAAATCCACACCATTATCTATTGCCCACAAAATGAAAGCACATCAACCACTTGACTATCTCTAACCTGAGGGTTTTTTTCATCTGTGCACCCAGGGAAAAACTCAAGAGTGACAAGGACCCAAATTAATTACTCCTCTGTATCTCCTCTGATCACCTTTCTCATGCAGACAGATGCCAGTGTTTACAGGATCAAGTTCTTAATTAAAAATGTTCACTGCCAACTACCATACAGAGACTACTGCCTGTGCTGTGTGATGTTACCAAAACCAGAGAGCTTATGTCAAAATATTTTAATGATCCTTTAGGAAGCAAAATATGAGTACCACATATCACCACCATCCTGAGATTGTGCTTGGCTACAATTAAACCAATAGTCAGGTGTCTCAGAATTTCCCAAATAAGTGTGATATTGTATTTTAAAACATGATTACTCAAAATTCAGCAATGTAGCAGTCACTGTGTGAAAAAAAAATAATTTCCTTTTCTCCCCAAGTGTAAAATATTTCTCTGTTGTAGTAATGCTCACAAAATCACATCAGATCAAATCCAACACTCACTGCTGAGATACACACAAATTGTCTCCTTAGGATCAGCACCCTGCAATTAAAACAATAAAATATGTTATTGATATTTCTTCTATAATAAGAAAACTGCTTGTTACATTCAAAATAAGCCAATACCTTAGTCTTCTGTGTATGAATTTCACCTTCTGCAGATGTTTTTTTATCCTTATTTCTGCCTGGGAGTCTTTGACATTTATTACACAGCAGCACAGGCTCCCAAAACCCTCCTGAGACCTGATCTAGCTCCAGCATCTGCTCTTTCTAGAGGATGCCTTCATTTGAATACCCTTCATTTGAATATTAGAACTGCTCACCCTTACCCCAACTGCTCCCCCCTCTTCAGGCTTTTTAAGATAACCAAGGCTGGGAATAACCAGTATCATCTGGGGACACATCTTCTGGTAATCTGAATCTGGGTATGTTCTAAATTCTCTCAATCATGTTTTGAAATAGCTAGAGATGGAATTTACTGTTTGTCCAACAGGCTAGTTGGTAAAAACAAACCAAACCCTGCTAGATCTCTAAATACTTTCTAATTTGATTTGAAATCTAACATAAATTCGAATTCAATGTAATTATACTTTTCTATTCTATTGATTTTTAACTAAACCAGAAGCAATTTATCTCCACTGATTTCTTTACTGACATTTTTAATGCTTATACTTAGTTAGTGGCTGAACACATGAGTGAAGTGTGTGCTTAAAAGCTACACTGCATGGGTACTAAAGCAGAAGACCTTTCTTTCAATGTTGTATATTTCTAATAATTGCACACTGCAAAATAATTGCCCAAGTCAAGAACAGGCCTTGTTTTCAAAATGTGGCATTGTTTTCCTCAAGGTAATTAAAAGTGAATTGTGATGCAGTTCATCTTTCTATAGCTACTACTCTGAGACAGAATTTCAGCAGAATTCTGCTCATGTTGGCAGCCTACCATTACAAAAAGGTTATTTGTAACAATTATATTTATAAATAGGTTATTTATAACAGTATTGATCACTTATTTGGAATGCAGCAACTTTCAGAACGAAAAAAAAAAAGATGACATGTTGACAAATTATTTTTTTTTCTGAGCAAATAATTATTCTGAGCAATTCCTGAGCAAGTAATCAGGCAGGCAGCCCCTGCTTTCACAGAATCACAGATATTAGGGGCTGGAAGGGACCTAGAAGATCATCCTGCTTTGCAGGATGCTGCCCTAATAGCTCCACCCTGAATGGGGGGCTGCACTGCTCCCCTATCAGAAATCAGTGGGTTTTAATCATCTGGTTGGAATGAAAAAGCTCAATTTTTACCTTCCAGGTGAGATGCACTCAGTTCAGCACTCTCTAACCACCAAACACCTCTGCTCAAGCTCTCCTTCAGTCCTGATGCTCATACAATTATTCTCTTCCTCAGACTCAGGGCATCTCAGTTTCACTCATTCATCCTTTTTCTGTTGACTGACTCCTGTGAGCAGCTGCTTAGTATTACAGTGCTGTATGTCAGAGCCACACGTACTCACCTCCCCTGCTGCCTATTTCCAGCAAACAGAACCCAGTGCATTCTTGGTCAGAGAAAAATCTGCATTTTAACCAGGTTTCTGGGCAATCAAAATTTTGCCAGTCTGATTAAGTTTATCATCTGACAATTTCTCTAATCAGATTTTTCTATTTTTAAATATGAATCAGGCCATTTCCCCTCCNCCAACTACCATACAGAGACTACTGCCTGTGCTGTGTGATGTTACCAAAACCAGAGAGCTTATGTCAAAATATTTTAATGATCCTTTAGGAAGCAAAATATGAGTACCACATATCACCACCATCCTGAGATTGTGCTTGGCTACAATTAAACCAATAGTCAGGTGTCTCAGAATTTCCCAAATAAGTGTGATATTGTATTTTAAAACATGATTACTCAAAATTCAGCAATGTAGCAGTCACTGTGTGAAAAAAAAATAATTTCCTTTTCTCCCCAAGTGTAAAATATTTCTCTGGTTTTGGTAAC